>JAJQKJ010001387.1:0-57500 GCA_029574335.1 Rana kukunoris
GGAGACCCCTTGCATTTTAGAATGTAAGCTCACAAGCCGGGCCCTCCCACCCCTTCTGTATTGAACTGTAATTGTGCTGTCCCCCCTCTACATTGTAAAGTGCTGCGTAAACTGTTGGCGCCATATAAATAGTGTTTAATAATAATAATATCTGCTGTCTTACCCTTTCTACACTCTTTGAAAAGTGCAAATCATGTTAGAAATGTTTTTATCTCTTTCAGCAGTGGTGGGGAGTTTGCACTATGTGAAAGCGGATTGGAGGAAAGGCACTCCCCCCCCCTCCCCCTCCACATAGGCAGAGAAAGGAAGGAACATGCAGAGCTGTAGTCTGAATAGACAAGCTCCCTGCTTATCTCCCTCTAAGCTCCTCCCCCACACACATTTTCGGCTCATGTTATCAGTGTCGGAGAAGTTATCACGCTGATAACAGAGGAACGGAGCACCAGAAAGAAACGGCACCTGTCTGGTGATCTGTCTGCTTTTCACATAACAACCAATCAGATTTATTTTTATTTTTTTTCCCAATCATTACTAAAAACATAATGCCTGAAATCTGATTGGGTGTTAAAATGCGAAATAACATCAAAAAGGAAACCTATATGCGTTACCAACACCCCTGTATGGAATAGAAAAGGAGAAAGTCCCGCAGGGTGGGGCTTTAAACGGTAACGGCTCAATTAACAAGAGAAGTAGTGATAGTAGTAAAAGTTTATTACACAGTAAATACAAAAATATTCATGTTAAAATCAAAATGGATGGATAGGTGCGTGCCTTGTCCCTACGCGTTTCGAGACCTTGTCCCTTCATCAGGGGCCAATGTCAGCGTGGAGTCACACGGTATATAACACAAAGTAACATGTTTTAAAATAATGCATAATTGCCTTGGATTACATATCTATACAAAACAGGAGAACACAATAACTGCACGGCATACACATCCTACCCGTCACCATATGTGTAGGCTGAGCCGGCAAGCATCCAGGCAGTGGCAAACGATCCCTATCGAAACGCGTAGGGACAAGGCACGCACCTATCCATCAATTTTGAATTCAACATTAACATTTTTGTAATACACTTTTACTACTATCACTACTTCTCTTGTTAATTGAGCTGTTACCGCTAAAGCCCCACCCTGGGGGACTTTCTCCTTTTCTGATTGGCTGATGAGGGCAACTTTCCTTGCAGCCACTTTGTGGATTTGAGACCCAAAGTAAATGTTACTTTCCATTAGGGTTGTCCCGATACCGATACCAGTATCGGGACCGATACTGAGTACTTGTACTCCCGCAAATACCCCCGATGCCTGAATAGAATACTTGTCCCGTCCCCCCTGCTGCTGCATCGAAAAGCCGCCGCCGCATGGGTTAAACAGCGTGCGAGAACATCACAGCTTTCATTTGAATAGCTTAGTGTTCCCGCCACGTATAGACACTCCCCCTTCCTCGGGATTGGATGGGTGATCGTGATCTGTCCAATCCCGAGCAAGGGGGAGTGTCTATACGCGGCGGGAACACTACAGCTATTCAAATGAAAGCTGTGATGTTCCCCGTGCGGCGGTGGCGGCTGTCGTTGCGGTGGCTAGGTATGGGGGACATGGCTGCGGGGACATGGCTGCATATGTGGGAGACATAGCTGGGGGGGACATGGCTGCATATGTGGGGGACATGGCTGGAGGGACATGGCTGCATATGTGGGGGACATGGCTGCAATATGTGGGGGACATGGCTGCATATGTGGGGGACATGGCTGCATATGTGGGGGACATGGCTGTATATGTGGGGGACATGGCTGCATATGTGGGGGACATGGCTGTATATGTGTGGGGGACATGGTTGCATATGTGGGGAGACATGGCTGGGGGGAAATGCCTGCATATGTGGGGGACATGGCTGGGGGGAAATGGCTGCTGCATTATGTGGGGGACATGGCTGCATATGTGGGGGACATGGCTGCATATGTGGGGAGACATGGCTGGGGGGAAATGGCTGCATATGTGGGGGACATGGCTGCATATGTGGGGGACATGGCTGCATATGTGGGGGACATGGCTGCATATGTGGGGGACATGGCTGGAGGGACATGGCTGCATATGTGGGGGACATGGCTGCATATGTGGGGGACATGGCTGCATATGTGGGGGGACATGGCTGTATATGTGGGGGACATGGCTGCATATGTGGGGAGACATGGCTGCATATGTGGGGGACATGGCTGGGGGGAAAATGGCTGCATATGTGGGGGACACTATGGCTGCATATGTGGGGGACATGGCTGCATATGTGGGGGACATGGTTGCATATGTGGGGAGACATGGGGCTGGGGGGAAATGGCTGCATATGTGGGGGACATGGCTGCATATGTGGGGGACATGGCTGTATATGTGGGGACATGGCTGCATATGTGGGGGGAAATGGCTGCATATGTGGGGGACATGGCTTCATATGTGGGAGACATGGCTGGGGGGAAATGGCTGCATATGTGGGGGACATGGCTGTATATGTGGGGGGACATGGCTGTATATGTGGGGGACATGGCTGCATATGTGGGGGGACATGGCTGCATATGGGGGGGGACATGGCTGTATATGTGGGGGACATGGCTGCATATGTGGGGGGGACATGGCTGTATATGTGTGGGGGGACATGGCTGTATATGTGGGGGACATGGCTGCATATGTGGGGAGACATGGCTGCATATGTAGGGGGGACATGGCTGCATATGTGGGGGGACATGGCTGCATATGTGGGGGTCATGGCTGCATATGTGGGGGACATGGCTGGAGGGACATGGCTGCATATGTGGGGGACATGGCTGCATATGTGGGGGACATGGCTGTATATGTGGGGGACATGGCTGCATATGTGGGGGACATGGCTGTATATGTGGGGGACATGGCTGCATATGTGGGGAGACATGGCTGCATATGTGGGGGACATGGCTGCATATGTGGGGGACATGGCTGCATATGTGGGGGACATGGCTGCATATGTGGGGGACATGGCTGTATATGTGGGGGACATGGCTGCATATGTGGGGGGAAATGGCTGCATATGTGGGGGACATGGCTTCATATGTGGGGAGACATGGCTGGGGGGGAATATGGCTGCATATGTGGGGGACATGGCTGCATATGTGGGGGGACATGGCTGTATATGGGGGGACATGGCTGCATATGTGGGGGGGGGGACATGGCTGCATATGTGGGGGGACATGGCTGTATATGTGGGGGACATGGCTGCATATGTGGGGGACATGGCTGTATATGTGGGGGGACATGGCTGTATATGTGGGGGACATGGCTGCATATGTGGGGAGACATGGCTGCATATGTGGGGGGACATGGCTGCATATGTGGGGGACATTTAAAAAAAGTATCGGTATTCGGTATCGGCACTTGTACTCGGTCCTAAAAAAGTGGTATCGGGACACCCCTCGTTTCCATGTTATAGTTAAAAAACCAATCAGCGTCCGACCCCCGAGCAATGAGGAGGCCGACACATAGAGATGTACAGATCTCATTTTATTTTGTGATGAGATCAGAGATAACTAACAAATATTATCTCTATTAGTGATGTCATGGTGATGTCATAGTGTTGCTGTCATCGGCCCTGATTGACTTTGGTGGGAATGTGTAAAAACATAGGATACACACATTTTTAGGGCCCAAAAACACCACAATTCTACCCCACAGAAGCTTCCGGTGGCACTTTACTCCTAAAATACGAGAAAAACACACGAAAAAAAAGCACCTAAAAATGACTTCCATGCGCCGCGTTCACGTGTGAAAGGGGCTCACAATGATAATGTGTGACGGTATAAAGGAGGACGCCTCTCGGAATCCTCTAAGGTCCCATTCATACCTGAGTTGGTCATTTGTTGGGTTATTTTTGTGGTAGGTGTTCCTGCAAACATTTCAGGTTCATTAGACATTTCTCATCTGTTATAATGTTTCATATTCCTAATAGAGTTGACTTTTTGGATGAGTTTTATACCAGTGTTCTTATGCCGCGTGCACGCGGTCGGAATGTCCGACAACAGATGTTTGATGTGAGCTTGTTGTCGGAAAATCTGAACCGTGTGTAGGCTCCATCGGACATTTGCTGTCGGAATTTTCCCGACAGCAAATGTTTGAGAGCCGGTTCTCAATTTTTCCGACAACAAAAGTTCTTGTCGGAAATTCCAGTCGTCTGTAGTCCAGGCCTCGACAAAATCCGGGCGCCCGGTCGCAACTGCGATAAGAAATTGTGACCTGGGTCAGCCGGCGCGATCTCGGCGGGCCCGCCGGTAATTGAGGCCGCAGCTTTGTGGCCTTCACAGAAGGAAGCCTAAACCTGCAGAAGGCCGCAAAGCCGCGGCCTCAATTACCAGGAAGGAAGCTGAAGCCTGCAGAAGGCCGTAAAGCCGCGGCCTCAATTACCAGCCGGCGCGAGGCGCGATCTCGGCGGGCCCGCCGGTAATTGAGGCCGCAGCTTTGTGGCCTTCACAGAAGGAAGCCTAAACCTGCAGAAGGCCCCAAAGCCGCGGCCTCAATTACCAGCCGGTGCGGGCCGCGATCGCGGCGGGCCTGCCGGTAATTGAGGCCGCAGCTTTGTGGCCTTCACAGAAGGAAGCTGAAGCCTGCAGAAGGCCGTAAAGCCGCGGCCTCAATTACCAGCCGGTGCGGGGCGCGATCGCGGCGGGCCTGCCGGTTATTGAGGCCGCAGCTTTGTGGCCTTCACAGAAGGAAGCTGAAGCCTGCAGAAGGCCGTAAAGCCGCGGCCTCAATTACCAGCTGGTGCGGGGTGCGATTGCGGCGGGCCCGTCGGTAATTGAGGCCGCAGCTTTGTGGCCTTCACAGAAGGAAGCTGAAGCCTGCAGAAGGCCGTAAAGCCGCGGCCTCAATTACCAGCTGGTGCGGGGTGCGATTGCGGCGGGCCCGTCGGTAATTGAGGCCGTGGCTTTGCGGCCTTCTGCAGGCCTCGGCTTCCTTCTGTGATCTGGCTGTTGGCATTACAGGTTACATTACAAGTAGCAAAATGTGTTTTTTCACTGCCATCTCCTTCTCTCTAATTAGAACCCCCCAAACATTATATATATTTTTTTATTCTAACACCCTAGAGAATAAAATGGCGATCGCTGCAATACTTTCTGCTGTCACGCCGCAGCGGTCTTACAAGCGCACTTTTTGGGGGGAAAATACACTTTTTTTATTTAAAAAATAAGACAACAGTAAAGTTAGCCCAATTTTTTTGTTTATATTGTGAAGGATGAAGTTACGCCGAGTAAATTGATACCCAACATGTCACGCTTCAAAATTGCGTCCGCTTGTGGAATGGCGACAAACTTTTATTCTTTAAAGAGGAGTTCCACCCAAATTTGGAACTTCTGCTTGTTCCACTCCTCACCCCCATACATGCCACATTTGGCATGTAATTTTTTTGGGGGGGGGAGTGGGGGCTTCAGGAGGAGTGGGACTTCCTGTCCCACTTCCTGCTTCCGCCGAGGGGCTGGTAAGGCGAGAGGCGTAATCGCTTTATTTCAGCCCCTCCCTGTAGGCGATGGCCTAGGACACTGACAGGTCCTAGGCAATCGCCTGTCCAATCAGCCGCGAGCCGCGCCGCGCACGCAGTGCTGCTCGCGCATGCGCAGTGGGTGCCCGGCCGTGAAGCCGAAGGCTGTCACGGCTGGGTGCCCACAGTCGGGATGGAGACGCCGGCTGGGGAGGGGGGGAGAGGAGCGGAGCCCCGGTCGGCGCGTCGCTGGAACGCAGGAGCAGGTAAGTGAGTGTTTATTTAAAGCCCCCAGATACACTTTTTTGGGCTGGAACACCCCTTTAACATCTCCATAGGCGACGTCTAAAAAAAAAAATTCTACAGGTTGCATGTTTCGAGTGACAGAAGAGGTCTAGGGCTAGAATTATTGCTCTCGCTCTGACGATCGCGGCGATACCTCACTTGTGTGGTTTGAATACCGTTTACATATGCGGGCGCCGCTCACGTATGCGTTGGCTTCTGCGCGCGAGCTCGGTGGGACGGGGCCGCGTTTTCTGGCTCCTTACTTTTTTAGCTGGCTCCTAGATTCTGAGCAAATTTGCCAAACCCTGCTGTAGTCAATTTCGGCGCACAAAAATCCTACGCGTGCTGGGAGTCAATTCGACGCATGCTCGGAATCATCGAACTTCATTTTTCTGGGCTCGCCGTAGTGTTGTACGTCACGGTGTTCTCGACGTTCGCAATTTCCAACAACATTTGTGTGACCCGTGTGTATCCAAGACAAGTTCGACCCAACGTTCCGCCGGAAAAAAATCCACGTTTTTTGTTGTCGGAATGTCCGATCGCGTGTTGGCGGGAATTAGTCCCCCTGGTTAGTGAGAAGCTCCTCTCGGGGGATGAGAAGTTCTAGAACCTCTGATGTATCCGGTCCTGCTCGGTGATATTTGGACCCCACGCTGCGAGGGGGTCGCGTGTGGCTTTGCGCAGGTCAGGTGATGACAATGTTACATACGTCTTGTCCTAAAGCAGGGAGTGACAAATGTGTTTGGAATCTCGGAGCTAAAAAAGCTAGGAGCCAGAAAACGCGGCCGTCCCGCCGAGCTCGCGTGCAGAAGCAAACGCATACGTGCGCAGCGCCCGCATATGTAAGCAGTGTTCGAACCACACAAGTGAGGTATCGCCGCGATCGTCAGAGCGAGAGCAATAATTCTAGCCCCAGACCTCCTCTGTATCTCAAGACGTGCAACCTGTAGAATTTTTTAAATGTCGCCTGTGGAGATTTTAAAGGGTAAAAGTTTGTCGCCATTCCACGAGCGGGCGCAATTTTGAAGCTTGTTGGGCATCAATTTACTCGGCGTAACATCATCTTTCACAATATAAAAAAAAAAATTGGGATAACTGTTGTCTAATTTTTTTATTAAAAACGTGTACCCTTTTCCCCCAAAAATTGCGCTTTTAAGACCGCTGCACAAATACGGCGTGACAAAGTATTGCAACGACCGCCATTTTATTCTCTAGGGTGTAAAAAAAAAAAAAAAAAAATATATATATATATATATATATATAGGGCCAGATTCACAAAGAAGTTACGTTGGCGTATCTAGAGATACGCCGCGTAAGTTCTAGGATGCGCCGGCGTATCTTTTTCCGGTATTCAGAAAACAAGATACGCCGGAATTTTGCTAAGATCCGACCGGCGTGAGTCTCTTACGCCGTCGTATCTAAGTTGCATATTTACGCTGGCCACTAGGTGGCGCTTCCGTCGATTTACGCGCCGAATATGCAAATGGACTAGATACGCCGATTCACGAACGTACTTGCGCCCGGTCGCATTTTTTTACGCCGTTTGCGTAGGCGTAAGTCCGGCGTAAAGTTACCCCTGCTATACGAGGCGCAGAGTCAAAGTATGGACGTCGGGACAGAGTCAAATTGTACGTCGTTTGCGCAAGTCATTCGGGAATGGGGGCTGGGCGTAAGTTACATTCACGTCGATATCACTGAATATTTCCGACGTGATTTTGGAGCATGCGCACTGGGATAAGTCCACGGCCGGCGCATGCGCCGTTCGTTCGGCGCGTCATTTACGCGGGGTCACGATTAGTTTACATACAACACGCCCACTACCAGCCTACTTTGAATTACGCGGGCTTACGCCTGCTCATTTACACTACGCCGTAGTGAATACGGCACCTGCCTAAATGAGATACGCTACGCCGCCGGAAAGATACGCGATTCTATCTGAATCCATCCCATAATGTTTGGGGGTTCTAATTAGAGATGGCAGTGAAAAAAACACATTAGAATTGCTGTTTTACTTGTAATGCCAACAGCCACCACCAGATGGCGCCAGGTCACAGAAGGAAGCTTGGGCCTTCACAAGGCCGCGGCCTCAATTACCGGCCGTCGTGATCACGCGGCGTGGGAGGTGGGGGGCGCACAGAGACACACAGGGCCCTGTGCCTCTGTGCATCGCGCGGTGGGCCCGCAACGGCCGGTAATTGAGGCCGTGGCTTTGTAGGCCGCAAAGCCGCGGCCTCAATTACCGGCGGGCGCCAGGGCATAATTTCTTGTCGCAATTGAGACCGGGCGCCCGGATTTTGTCGAGCCCAGTCATAAAGCATGGGGTCTTCAAACTACGGGCCTCCAGTTGTTCAGGAACTACAATTCCCATCACGCCCGGTCATGTCTGTGAATGTCAGTGTGTTACAATGCCTCATGGGATGTGTAGTCCTACAACAGCTGGAGGGCCGTAGTTTGATAAAGTATCTGATAATAGAGAAGAATATAAGAAATGATAACAGGAGGCGGGATGATGGGTTATTATGTGATAGATTGTAGAATCTTTTCTATTTCTTCTCTTTGTACATCCCGTATCATATAAAGAACATGTCAGTAAATCTCGGTTCCTCTATCTGTGTAAATCCACCAATAAAAGTATCAGAAGAGATTGCGGTCATGTGATGTTTGATGTGACAGTTGATGGCTGTGCAGGTCAGGAGGAGGGAAAAGAGGGACGATGGGAACTGTTCAGAGATAACTTTAACCACTTCAGTCCCGGACCATTATGCAGCTAAAGGACCTGGCCAGTTTTGACGTTTCGGCGCTGCGTCGCTTTAACTGACGATTGCGCGGGGACTTTAACGCAAAACAGTGATTTTTTTGGTGCAAGGGGAAGTCCCTTGCACCAAAAAAATCACTGTTTTGCGTTAAAGTCCCCGCCCCTTTCCAGATACACAGCGGCTGAAAAAAGCGCGGCTGGGAACGCGTCCCGTAGGAAACCATGTGTTTCGGCAAAGAGCGCCAAAACACACGGAGGGGGGTGACCCAGGCCTGAGAGGTTTGGTAACAAAGGGGGGTAAAAAAAAAATGGAGGAGCTGCAGAAAAGCGTGGACTGCGTTTTCGCAGCAATCTGTGTTTTTTTTTTTTTTTTTTTTATCTGCCCGGCAACAAATTGGGCCCAAAAAAAAAAAAAAAAACACAAATCGGCGAGAAGTTTTCTATTATTTCTAAATCTTCCCGTCACTGAGGTTGGAAATGAACGTTGATGTGACCCCCACCACCGATCAGGAAATCCATTTACTACTCTGCAGAGAAATATTCAAGAATACATAAACTTTACATATTACTTTATATACTCCAGTATAAGCCGAGTTTTTCAGCACTTTTTTTGGGGCGAAAAATTACCCCCTCTGATTATACTCGAGTCGGCATGTCCATTGCCCCCTGACCTCACCATGACCATTGCAGCCTCACTGTGCCCATTGTAGCCTCACCGTCACCATTTGCAGCCTCACCGTCACCATTTGCAGCCTCACCGTCACCATTTGCAGCCTCACCGTCACCATTTGCAGCCTCACCGTCACCATTTGCAGCCTCACCGTCACCATTTGCAGCCTCACCGTCACCATTTGCAGAATCCGATCTGTGTACCCGAGTCTGTGACATAGACGGCAGCCGTGCAGTTTTAAAAACTTGCGCTCCTCCTTGTGCTGTTCTGTGATAGGCGGAACACTGAACACAGTGTTTGCTGGGAAACCGAGTGTTCCGCCTATCACGGAACAGCACAAGGAGGAGCGCAAGTTTTTAAAACTGCACGGCTGCCGTCTATGTCACAGACTCGGGTACACAGAGCGGATGCTGCAAAGGGGCACAGTGAGGTCAGGCTGCAAAGGGGCACAGTGAGGCTGCAAATGGGCACTGTTGACCCTCTTTTTTGCTTACAGTAGCTGCTGCATTCTCACCCTCGGCTTATACTCGAGTCAATACATTTTCCCAGTTCCTCACATCAAAGTTACACCCCCCCCCCCCCCCGCCCCCAAACGGAAAGAACTAGACCGAATACATCACATCTATCCTATTCAATGTTTATTCTGCACATTCTATAATAATCAGTTGTGCTTTTTTTATTCCCACAAATATATAAAAATGGAAGTTCTGGAAGACCCGGCTTAGAAACAGATACATTGGAGACATTCAGTAAAGAGGAGGACGCCGAGGAGCGGTCCGGGGGAAAAACACACTTTCTATCATTTCAAATCCGGCGCTAGAAAAATGTAAAAATGTAATCTCATCGCAAAGGACTTCCCCTCCTCCTCCTCCCCCCTCCTCCTCCGCCTCCTCCTCCTCCTCCTCCGCCTCCTCCTCCTCCTCCCATCTCCTGGTTTTATAAAAGTAGAAATGATCCACAACGTTCCTGGAGAAAAGTTTTTGTTTTTCAACGCAAGGAAGAAAAGAAGAACGTTCACTTGTAAAAGTGCTTTTCCGTTTTTGCTTTGGGGGGAGGGGGGGGGGGGGAATTAAAGTGCATGTGTTCTAAAAAAAAAAAAGACGCGTCCTCATAACTGCATCGTCATAGCAACCAAATTCCAACATTCAGATACCAAGGGCTCCAACCCAACACACACATTTGTTTTATCGAAATGGAAATCCCGCCAAATTCAAAAGAACACAAAAAAAATAAAGATTTTAGACTACAGAAAAAATATATAATAATTTCACGCTGCGTGAAAATCGATCCTTACAACAAAAACAGGCTCAAGGGAATCTCAAACTGAGACAGTCACCCAGCGAGATTCTCCGACTGGAAGACAAAGCTTGAATCCTTTGTTGTCATCAGTATGGCTGGTGTTCTGTCAGATATGGTGACCCATCAGAATTGGTACCGGAAGGGACGTTCCGCCATCTTGCTACACCCCGCACTCCTCCACAGTAAGGATACTCGGAGAAGGGGGCAAGCGGACATCTTGTTACACCCCGCACTCCTCCACAGTAAGGATACTCGGAGAAGGGGGCAAGCGGACATCTTGTTACACCCCGCACTCCTCCACAGTAAGGATACTCGGAGAAGGGGGCAAGCGGACATCTTGTTACACCCCGCACTCCTCCACAGTAAGGATACTCGGAGAAGGGGGCAAGCGGACATCTTGCTACACCCCGCACTCCTCCACAGTAAGGATACTCGGAGAAGGGGGCAATGGGACATCTTGCTACACCCCGCACTCCTCCACAGTAAGGATACTCGGAGAAGGGGGCAATGGGACATCTTGCTACACCCCGCACTCCTCCACAGTAAGGATACTCGGAGAAGGGGCAAGCGGACATCTTGTTACACCCCGCACTCCTCCACAGTAAGGATACTCCGAGAAGGGGGCAAGCGGACATCTTGTTACACCCCGCACTCCTCCACAGTAAGGATACTCGGAGAAGGGGGCAAGCGGACATCTTGTTACACCCCGCACTCCTCCACAGTAAGGATACTCCGAGAAGGGGGCAAGCGGACATCTTGCTACACCCCGCACTCCTCCACAGTAAGGATACTCCGAGAAGGGGGCAAGCGGACATCTTGTTACACCCCGCACTCCTCCACAGTAAGGATACTCGGAGAAGGGGGCAAGCGGACATCTTGTTACACCCCGCACTCCTCCACAGTAAGGATACTCGGAGAAGGGGGCAAGCGGACATCTTGCTACACCCCGCACTCCTCCCCTGTAACGATACACCCAGAAGGGGGTAAGCGGACATCTTGCTACACCCCGCACTCCTCCCCTGTAACGATGCACCCAGAAGGGGGTAAGCGGACATCTTGCTACACCCCGCACTCCTCCCCTGTAACGATACACCCAGAAGGGGGTAAGCGGACATCTTGTTACACCCCGCACTCCTCCACAGTAAGGATACTCGGAGAAGGGGGCAAGCGGACATCTTGTTACACCCCGCACTCCTCCACAGTAAGGATACTCGGAGAAGGGGGCAAGCGGACATCTTGTTACACCCCGCACTCCTCCACAGTAAGGATACTCGGAGAAGGGGGCAAGCGGACATCTTGTTACACCCTTGCTTAAATACAGTACAGTGGAACCTCGGAGAGCGCGTAACGCGGTTAACGAGCGTTTCGCAAACACGAGTGCTGTGTTGTCTCACACAACAAGCAGGATTCAGGGCCAAGCAGTGTGCAGTACCTCTTTTGGCCTGGAGGTGGAGGGGGAGCCAAAGCCGATCAGCGCAGTTCGGAAATGCACAGAAAGGCCCGAGGACAGCGCGACCGATCTTGGCAAATCTTGGGTAGGACGTTTTCCCAAGTTCAGCCGAGGTGTCCTCGGGCCTTTTTGGGCGTTTCCGAGACACTTCGGCTCCCCCCCCCCCCCGCCTCTGGCCACATGCGATATTGCATCCCATTGTAGACAATGCAGAACACATTTTTTTTGTCGCCATGGACTTCTATGGGGAAACTCGCTTTGATATCCAAGTGCTTTGGATTACGAGCGTTCTCCTGGAACGGATTATACGCGTAATCCGAGGTTCTACTTGTATTTTGAAACCCGGACGGACTGTTTAAATGGTACATTTTAAGAAGCAGCAGCAAACTTGCTGACCATTACCGTGGAGGAGTGCGGGGGTGTGGCAAGATGGCGGCAACGGAACGTCGCTTTCGTCACCAATTCTGACGGGTCGCCCAATCTGACGGAACACCGGCATTGGAAAAGCCTGGATAGAAGGTTTGGCATTAAACAAAATAATTAAAAATGATACAATCTTGGCGATAGAAATACATCTGAGAAACGGGACAGAAAAACTGGAGAAAGAAGAAGAAGAAACGACTTGACAAGTAACAAAACGTGAAGACGACCGATCGGCTGTCAGTAATCTCCAGATCGGCGCTCATTGATCCGCCAGGACTCGGGTCAGCAGACGTCGTCCACCAGCTTGGACCCGTTGATCCCTCTATAAGTGACTCTCCCGGGTCGGACGAGGACGCCGTGGTTGGGTTTGCAGTGGAAGTAGCGCTGCTCTCCGATCGACCCGTCGTTTTTGCCTTTGGCGGAGCGGAGTTCCAGGCCCAGCCAGACGCCGGGGGCGAAGTCGGTGGGGCCGATGTAGCGGATGACGGCCATTTCATTGGAGCTGGTCAGGAGAACCTGGGAGCCCTTGTGCAGCTTCACCCCTCCGTCACTAGTGCTGGTGGAGCTGGTGCTGCTCCAACTACGGCGGAGTGCCGGCTTCTTGGGTCTGGTGAGAGGAGAAAAAAAACAACATTTGGGTTATTTATTTATTTCCAAGTCATTAAAATTATAACATATATACTAGGGGTGTCCCAATACCACTTTTTTAGGACTGAGTACAAGTACCGATACTTTTTTTTAATGTGTCCCCAAATGCAGCCGTGTCCCCCCACATATATTGCAGCCATGTCCCCCACATATGCAGCCATGTCCCCCACATATGCAGCCATGTCCCCCCACATATATTGCAGCCATGTCCCCCACATATGCAGCCAAGTCCCCCCAGCCATGTCCCCCCACATATGCAGCCATGTCCCCCACATATGCAGCCATGTCCCTCCAGCCATGTCCCCCACATATGCAGCCATGTCCCCCACATATGCAGCCATGTCCCCCACATATGCAGCCATGTCCCTCCAGCCATGTCCCCCACATATGCAGCCATGTCCCCCCAGCCATGTCCCCCACATATGCAGCCAAGTCCCCCAGCCATGTCCCCCACATATGCAGCCATGTCCCCCACATATGCAGCCATGTCCCCCACATATGCAGCCATGTCCCTCCAGCCATGTCCCCCACATATGCAGCCATGTCCCCCCAGCCATGTCCCCCACATATGCAGCCAAGTCCCCCCAGCCATGTCCCCCACATATGCAGCCATGTCCCCCACATATGCAGCCATGTCCCTCCAGCCATGTCCCCCACATATGCAGCCATGTCCCCCACATATGCAGCCATGTCCCTCCAGCCATGTCCCCCACATATGCAGCCATGTCCCCCACATATGCAGCCATGTCCCTCCAGCCATGTCCCCCACATATGCAGCCATGTCCCCCACATATGCAGCCATGTCCCTCCAGCCATGTCCCCCACATATGCAGCCATGTCCCTCCAGCCATGTCCCCCACATATGCAGCCATGTCCCCCACATATGCAGCCATGTCCATCCAGCCATGTCCCCCACATATGAAGCCATGTCCCCCCAGCCATGTCCCCCACATATGCAGCCATGTCCCTCCAGCCATGTCCCCCACATATGCAGCCATGTCCCCCACATATGCAGCCATGTCCCCCACATATGCAGCCAAGTCCCCAAACATATGCAGCCAAGTCCCCAAACATATGCAGCCAAGTCCCCCACATATGCAGCCATGTCCCCCACATATGCAGCTAAGTCCCCAAACATATGCAGCCAAGTCCCCCACATATGCAGCCATGTCCCCCACATATGCAGCCATGTCCCCCCAGCCATGTCCCCCCACATATGCAGCCATGTCCCCCCAGCCATGTCCCCCACATATGCAGCCATATCCCCCACATATGCAGCCAAGTCCCCAAACATATGCAGCCAAGTCCCCCACATATGCAGCCATGTCCCCACATATGCAGCCATGTCCCCCCAGCCATGTCCCCCACATATGCAGCCAAGTCCCCAAACATATGCAGCCAAGTCCCCAAACATATGCAGCCAAGTCCCCCACATATGCAGCCATGTCCCCCACATATGCAGCCATGTCCCCCACATCCCCCACATATGCAGCCATGTCCCCCACATATGCAGCCATGTCCCTCCAGCCATGTCCCCCACATATGCAGCCATGTCCCCCACATATGCAGCCATGTCCCTCCAGCCATGTCCCCCACATATGCAGCCATGTCCCCCACATATGCAGCCATGTCCCCCACATATGCAGCCATGTCCCTCCAGCCATGTCCCCCACATATGCAGCCATGTCCCCCACATATGCAGCCATGTCCCTCCAGCCATGTCCCCCACATATGCAGCCATGTCCCTCCAGCCATGTCCCCCACATATGCAGCCATGTCCCCCACATATGCAGCCATGTCCATCCAGCCATGTCCCCCACATATGAAGCCATGTCCCCCCAGCCATGTCCCCCACATATGCAGCCATGTCCCTCCAGCCATGTCCCCCACATATGCAGCCATGTCCCCCACATATGCAGCCATGTCCCCCACATATGCAGCCAAGTCCCCAAACATATGCAGCCAAGTCCCCCACATATGCAGCCATGTCCCCCACATATGCAGCTAAGTCCCCAAACATATGCAGCCAAGTCCCCCACATATGCAGCCATGTCCCCCACATATGCAGCCATGTCCCCCCAGCCATGTCCCCCACATATGCAGCCATGTCCCCCACATATGCAGCCATGTCCCTCCAGCCATGTCCCCCACATATGCAGCCATGTCCCCCACATATGCAGCCATGTCCCTCCAGCCATGTCCCCCACATATGCAGCCATGTCCCCCACATATGCAGCCATGTCCCCCACATATGCAGCCATGTCCCTCCAGCCATGTCCCCCACATATGCAGCCATGTCCCCCACATATGCAGCCATGTCCCTCCAGCCATGTCCCCCACATATGCAGCCATGTCCCTCCAGCCATGTCCCCCACATATGCAGCCATGTCCCCCACATATGCAGCCATGTCCATCCAGCCATGTCCCCCACATATGAAGCCATGTCCCCCCAGCCATGTCCCCCACATATGCAGCCATGTCCCTCCAGCCATGTCCCCCACATATGCAGCCATGTCCCCCACATATGCAGCCATGTCCCCCACATATGCAGCCAAGTCCCCAAACATATGCAGCCAAGTCCCCCACATATGCAGCCATGTCCCCCACATATGCAGCTAAGTCCCCAAACATATGCAGCCAAGTCCCCCACATATGCAGCCATGTCCCCCACATATGCAGCCATGTCCCCCCAGCCATGTCCCCCACATATGCAGCCATGTCCCCCACATATGCAGCCATGTCCCTCCAGCCATGTCCCCCACATATGCAGCCATGTCCCCCACATATGCAGCCATGTCCCTCCAGCCATGTCCCCCACATATGCAGCCATGTCCCCCACATATGCAGCCATGTCCCCCACATATGCAGCCATGTCCCTCCAGCCATGTCCCCCACATATGCAGCCATGTCCCCCACATATGCAGCCATGTCCCTCCAGCCATGTCCCCCACATATGCAGCCATGTCCCTCCAGCCATGTCCCCCACATATGCAGCCATGTCCCCCACATATGCAGCCATGTCCATCCAGCCATGTCCCCCACATATGAAGCCATGTCCCCCCAGCCATGTCCCCCACATATGCAGCCATGTCCCTCCAGCCATGTCCCCCACATATGCAGCCATGTCCCCCACATATGCAGCCATGTCCCCCACATATGCAGCCAAGTCCCCAAACATATGCAGCCAAGTCCCCAAACATATGCAGCCAAGTCCCCCACATATGCAGCCATGTCCCCCACATATGCAGCTAAGTCCCCAAACATATGCAGCCAAGTCCCCCACATATGCAGCCATGTCCCCCACATATGCAGCCATGTCCCCCCAGCCATGTCCCCCACATATGCAGCCATGTCCCCCCAGCCATGTCCCCCACATATGCAGCCATATCCCCCACATATGCAGCCAAGTCCCCAAACATATGCAGCCAAGTCCCCCACATATGCAGCCATGTCCCCCACATATGCAGCCATGTCCCCCCAGCCATGTCCCCCACATATGCAGCCAAGTCCCCCACATATGCAGCCAAGTCCCCCACATATGCAGCCATGTCCCCCACATATGCAGCCATGTCCCCCACATATGCAGCCATGTCCCCCACATATGCAGCCATGTCCCCCACATATGCAGCCATGTCCCCCACATATGCAGCCATGTCCCCCACATATGCAGCCAAGTCCCCAAACATATGCAGCCAAGTCCCCCACATATGCAGCCATGTCCCCCACATATGCAGCCATGTCCCCCCAGCCATGTCCCCCACATATGCAGCCATGTCCCTCCAGCCATGTCCCCGCAGCCATGTCCCCCATACCTAGCCGCCGCCGCCGCACGGGGAACATCACAGCTTTCATTTGAATAGCTGTTTTCTCTGCCGCGTATAGACACTCCCCCTTGCTCGGGATTGGACAGATCATGATCCCCCAACCAATCCCGAGCAAGGGGGAGTGTCTATACATGGCGGGAACACTACAGCTATTCAAATGAAAGCCGTGATGTTCCCGCACGCTGTTTAACCATGCGGCGGCGGCTTTCGATGCGGCGGCGGCATTTGCGGGAGTACAAGTACTCCCGCAAATACTTGGTATCGGTCCCGATACTGGTAATGGTATCGGGACAACCCTAATATATACCCAAATATTACAGTCTCATATACAGAGGGGGAGGGGAAAATAACGATCGTCTCGCCTGCAGATTGTTACATAGAAATGAAGGGTCTATCATTTTTCTCATAGGTGTATTTTATATGATGGAGACAGAATATTGTAAACAAATAAAATATGGAAATTCGTAAATTCCGATCGTCTGTGTGGAACTCAGAGACAGAGAAATAACAAAACACGCATGCTCGGAATCAAGTCGGCGCATGCTCGGAAGCATTGAACTTCTTTTTTCTCGGCTCATCGTAGAGTTTTACATCACAGCGTTTTGGACGGTCGGAATTTGGTCCGACAGTGTATATGCGAGACAAGCTTGAACGGAATTCCGACGCAAAATTCCATCGGAAATTCCGATCGGGTGTACAGAGCATTAGTGTTCGATTCGTCCGCTGCAATGTCGCAGTCCCGATATAAGTCTCTGATCGCCGCCACCAGCAAAGAAAAGAAAAAAAATTCCATAAACCTGCCCCTTATTTTGTAGACGTGATAACTTTTGCGCAAACCGATCAATATAACATTTTGGGATTTTATTTTTAACCAAAAATATGTAGCAGAATACAGATTGGCCTAAATTGATGAAGAAATTTGATATTTAAAAAATGTTTATTGTGCCGTTGTGCGACGCTGTACACAATTAGAATTGACGTCCTTATTTCCCCCAAATCACGCTTTCTTTTGGCGCCATTTCATCACCTCTGCGTGTATTTTTTTTTTATTTTCTTATTATTATTCAATTTTTTTTTTTTATTAAATATAAATATTTTTTGCGCTATAAACAAAAAATGGCGACAATTTTGAAAAAAAAAATAAACCCCAATATTTTTTAATTTCTGCTATAAAACATAGCAGAAATTAAAAAATATTGGGGTTTATTTTTTTTTCAAAATTGTCGCCATTTTTTGTTTATAGCGCAAAAAATATTTATATTTAATAAAAAAAAAAAAATTGAATAATAATAAGAAAATTAAAAAAAATACACGCAGAGGTGATGAAATGGCGCCAAAAGAAAGCGTGATTTGGGGGAAATAAGGACGTCAATTCTAATTGTGTACAGCGTCGCACAACGGCACAATTGTCAGTTAAAATAACGCAGTGCCGCATCATTGGGGGAGGGGGGGGGGGTAAATCTTCTGGAGTTCAAGTGGTTAAACAGTAACTACACTTTTGTTGAGAAGAAAACAAACTTGGCTTGGTATAAATGTAACAAATAAAATGTTATTATTATCATTATGACATCATAGTGACATTTCTCCAGTGAGGGCGGGAAGGAGAGCCGACACCTCCCACCATTATAATCAATACCTGCCAAACGAGTGTCTCCGGCTGTCATCTTTCTGGGAGGCGGAGTTGGAGGTGGAGCTCAGACTTCTTTTAAATCCTGAAAATAAATTTGGGAAAAACCCGGTCATTAGAGATCCTAAAAACTGCCCATCGTCGGCGTTCAGCCAACAGATACGAAAAAACAATCAAAAGTAAGCTGGAGGCTTCAATCTGCAGATGAACGCTGCCCCCTTCAGGCTGCAACAACATCTGTTTAACCACTTGAGGCCCGCGCTACCTTCGGATGACGGCAACAGCGCGGGCCTCAATATCCAACATGGTGTCATTTGACGGCATGTCTTTCTGGCGTTCCCAGCGCACGCTGTAGTGCGCGCTGCGGGGAAGCCCTGTGTTGTCCGTGTCCCTTGGACACGGCCAATCACAGATCGCGGCAAACGGCCAATCAGAGCGGCCGTTTGCGATGCGATCTGTGGGCGAATGAGAGATGATCTCTCATAGATCATCTCTCATTGCCGGCTCACACAGAGACAATGTCCTGTCTCTGGAGGGGAGGAGCCCGATCTGTGTTCCTTCCTACATAGGGACACAGATCGGTCACCCCCCCAATCACCCCCCCCTCCCCCCACAGTTAGAACACACCCAGGACTCACATTTAACCCCTTCCTCACCCCCTAGTGTTAACCCCTTCAATGCCAGTCACATTTATACTGTAATTAGTGCATATTTATAGCACTGAGCGCAGTATAAATGTGAATGGCGTCAAAAGTGTCCGATGTGTCCGCCATAACGTCGCAGTACCAATAAAAATCGCAGATCGCCGCCATTTCTAGTAAAAAAAAAATAATAAAAAATAATAATTCTCTCCCCTATTTTGTAAGTGCTATAACTTTTGCGCAAACCAGTCGCTTATTGCGATTTTTTTTTTTTTTTTTTACCAAAAATATGTAGAAGAATACGTATCGCCCTAAACTGAGAAAAAAAAATGTGTTTTTATTTTTAATTGGGATATTTATTATAGCAACAAGTAAAAAATATTGTATTTTTCTTCAAAATTGTCGCTCTTTTTTGTTTATAGCGCAAAAAATAAAAATCGCACAGGCGATCAAATACCACCAAAAGAAAGCTCTACTTGTGGGGAAAAAAGGACGTCAATTTTGTTTGGGAGCCACGTCGCACGACCGCGCAATTGTCAGTTAAAGCAACGCAGTGCCGGAAGCTGAAATTTCACCTGGGCAGGAGGGGGGTGTAGGTGCCCAGTAAGCAAGGGGTTAAAGTCGTAATCATCAGATACAATTACAGAATTAAAAAAATAAATTTGTACTGTATTTATTTATCTATCGGCGTATAACACGCACCCTAACTTTAAGAGGGAAGTTTCAGGAACCCCCCCCCTGTGTATATAACGCACGCACAGTTTACCCTCTAATTTCAGGGTAAAAAAGTGAGTGTTATACGCCAATAAATACTGTCTATAAGAATAAAATAACTTAGAAATCTGTAAATATAATAATCAAAATAGAAATGTAAAAAATTATTATTAATCATAATAAAAACATGTACAAAAATAAGTAAATAATAAAAATATAAATATGATAATAACAAAAAAAAAAAAAAAATATAGAAAAATTTAAAGTTGTTTGACTTTTTTTTTTTTTAGCCCATGTTCATCCTATGATAAAACTAATAATAATAGAAAAAAAAAATACAAAAAAAAAAGGTTATTTTGTTTATAGGGAAAAACAAATTTAATAAAAAAAAAAAACAAAGAAATACCAGCAAAAGAAAGCTCTATTTGTGTGTAGGGGACGCTGACACGAACCCACGGCCACCTGCAGTCCTTGGCGCCGCTGATCGCAGCTTTTATATACTTGTCCAATAGCGTTGGATGACCGTGACATTTTCAGTTAAAAGAAGAAAAAAAAATAATCCTGGTAAGGTAGAAGTATCCTTACATCCAGGTACCAAGATGTACTATATATATATATATATACACACACACACACACACTATATAGCTACAGTATATACAAATATTGGAGTATGTACAGGATTTTTAAGGTACTAGGAAATAGATCAGAGAAAAATATTTTAGACATTTTAACATTAGTTAAAAAATATCTAAAAACAATATCACAGCAAATACTTATATAGTACGGTCCTTATGGATACAGCAAGTTTGATGTGGTTCCCAACATGTTTCGCCCTCAATCAGGGCTTCCTCAGGAGATTATGTCCACTTGGAGCATAAACCTTCCCAGGATCCAGGACAAGTATATAAAAGCTGGAATCCATGGAGATTCAAGGGTTCTACAAACACCACAACAAGCCAAGGACTGCAGGTTGCCATAGGAGGCATTCAACCACTTCAATACGGCACGCTGTCATACGACGTCCACAGAGGTGATCTCCCATCCTGGGGGGGCGTCATATGACGTCCTGGACTTTGTGCAGTGATATCTGAATGATGGGGCACCTAGAGGCATCATTCAGATATCATTGGGTTCCGGCGGCGATCCTGCGCACCATAAGAACGATCATCGCGGCGGTTCCACCGCTTGATCGTTCTTATAGGCGACGGTGGGGGGGGGGGGGGGGGGTCCCCTCCCGCCACCTATAAGAACGATCAATCGGCAGAACCGCCGCAATGATCCTTCTTGTGGTGCGCAGGATCGCCACCGGAACCGGTGCCTCTCCAGGCTCTCTCGTGCCATCGGGGGCCCGGAGAGATAATCACCGTCCGCCGCCGGATGTGCAGCATAGAGATGACTGGTGACCAGATAATGACCACGCTCAGAAGCGAACGCACGCGCAAGTCCCGCCCACGTATGTAAACGTTGTTCAAACCACACATGCGAGGTGTCGCTGCGTGCGTTAGAGGGAGAGCGATAATTTTCGCACTATATCTCCTCTGCGACTCTAAACTGGTAACCTGTAAACATTTTAAAGCGTCGCCTATGGAGATTTTTAAGTAACAAAGTTTGGCGCCGTTTCACAAGCGTGCGCAATTTTTAAAGCGTGACGTGTTGGGTATCTGTTTACTCGGTGTAACTTCATCTTTCACATTATACAAAAAAAATTGGGCTAACTTTACTGTTTTGTTATTTTTAAATTCATGAAACAATTTTTCTTCCAAAAAAAAAAGAAGTTTGAAAAATTATTGCGCAAATACTTTGCGAGATAAAAAGTTGCAATGACCGCCATTTTATTCCCTAGGGTGTCTGCTAAAAAAACATATATAATGTTTGGGGGTTCTGCGTAATTTTCTAGCAAAATAATGATGTAGGAGAGAAGTGCCAGAATAGGCCCGGTATGGAGGTGGGTATAAAAGCCCGGTATGGAGGTGGGTGTAAAAGCCCGGTATGGAGGTGGGTATAAAAGCCCGGTATGGAGGTGGTATAAAAGCCCGGTATGGAGGTGGTATAAAAGCCCGGTATGGAGGTGGGTATAAAAGCCCGGTATGGAGGTGGGTATAAAAGCCCGGTATGGAGGTGGGTATAAAAGCCCGGTATGGAGGTGGGTGTAAAAGCCCGGTATGGAGGTGGGTATAAAAGCCCGGTATGGAGGTGGTATAAAAGCCCGTATGGAGGTGGTATAAAAGCCCGGTATGGAGGTGGGTATAAAAGCCCGGTATGGAGGTGGGTATAAAAGCCCGGTATGGAGGTGGGTATAAAAGCCCGGTATGGAGGTGGGAATAAAAGCCCGGTATGGAGGTGGGAATAAAAGCCCGGTATGGAGGTGGGAATAAAAGCCCGGTTTGGAGGTGGGAATAAAAGCCCGGTATGGAGGTGGGTATAAAAGCCCGGTATGGAGGTGGGTATAAAAGCCCCGGTATGGAGGTGGTATAAAAGCCCGGTATGGAGGTGGTATAAAAGCCCGGTATGGAGGTGGGTATAAAAGCCCGGTATGGAGGTGGGTATAAAAGCCCCGGTATGGAGGTGGTATAAAAGCCCGGTATGGAGGTGGGTGTAAAAGCCCGGTATGGAGGTGGGTATAAAAGCCCGGTATGGAGGTGGGTATAAAAGCCCCGGTATGGAGGTGGTATAAAAGCCCGGTATGGAGGTGGGTATAAAAGCCCGGTATGGAGGTGGTATAAAAGCCCGGTATGGAGGTGGGTGTAAAAGCCCGGTATGGAGGTGGGTATAAAAGCCCGGTATGGAGGTGGTATAAAAGCCCGGTATGGAGGTGGTATAAAAGCCCGGTATGGAGGTGGGTATAAAAGCCCGGTATGGAGGTGGGTATAAAAGCCCGGTATGGAGGTGGGTATAAAAGCCCGGTATGGAGGTGGGAATAAAAGCCCGGTATGGAGGTGGGAATAAAAGCCCGGTATGGAGGTGGGAATAAAAGCCCGGTTTGGAGGTGGGAATAAAAGCCCGGTATGGAGGTGGGAATAAAAGCCCGGTATGGAGGTGGGAATAAAAGCCCGGTATGATGGTGGGAATAAAAGCCCGGTATGGAGGTGGGAATAAAAGCCCGGTATGGAGGTGGGAATAAAAGCCCGGTATGGAGGTGGGAATAAAAGCCCCGGTATGGAGGTGGGTATAAAAGCCCCGGTATGGAGGTGGGAATAAAAGCCCGGTATGGAGGTGGGAATAAAAGCCCGGTATGGAGGTGGGTATAAAAGCCCCGGTATGGAGGTGGGTATAAAAGCCCCGGTATGGAGGTGGGTATCACGTTTTTGGTCCTTGAATGTCCCCCGTGGCAACCTGCAGTCCTTTTGTAGAACCCTGGAATCTCCTCTGATTGCAGCTTTTATATACTTGGAGAATAAACCTTCCCAGGATCCAGGACAAGTGGGACAGCATCTCCTGAGGAAGCCCAGATTGAGGGCGAAACATGTTGGGAACCACATCAAACTTGCTGTATCCATAAGGACCGTACGATATGTACTTGTGATATTTTTTATTTTATTTTTTGATATTTTTTAACAAATGATAAAATAAAATGTCTTTAATATTTCTTAGTACAAGAACCTCAAAAATCCAATATATTTCTAATTTAGGGATGTGGTGACAATTTCAGTGGCTTTGTCCGTGGTTCAGAAAATATCTATCTATCTATATATATATCTATATACACACACACACAGGTACGGATAGCAGTCTACACCCCAATATCACACTCAGGTTAGTCCCACATTCTTAGTACATACCTGGGAAGGAATGATTCAGGTTGCTGGCCGGGATTTCCGATAGAGACTCCACCGATCCCGAGATCCTACGGAACAAACATGGAAAACTTTTTCATGAACTTGGACGGGGCTTTTTTCCTCAGAGAATAGGTGCAGGAACTCCTCCTTTCCGAGTCATTCCTTGACTCCGCCCCCTACCCACCTCCAAGCACCGTTCCTTGACTCCGCCCCCTACCCACCTCCAAGCACCGTTCCTTGACTCCGCCCCCTACCCACCTCCAAGCACCGTTCCTTGGTTCCACCCCCTACCCACCTCCAAACACCATTCCTTGGTTCCACCCCCTACCCACCTCCAAGCACCGTTCCTTGGTTCCACCCCCCTACCCACCTCCAAGCACCGTTCCTTGGTGCCACCTCCAAGCACCGTTCCTTGACTCCGCCCCCTACCCACCTCCAAGCACCGTTCCTTGGTTCCACCCCCTACCCACCTCCAAGCACCGTTCCTTGACCCCGCCCCCTACCCACCTCCAAGCACCGTCCCTCGACTCCGCCCCCTACCCACCTCCAAGCACCGTTCCTTGGTTCCACCTCCAAGCACCGTCCCTTGACTCCGCCCCCTACCCACCTCCAAGCACCGTTCCTCGACTCCGCCCCCTACCCACCTCCAAGCACCGTTCCTTGGTTCCACCCCCTACCCACCTCCCAGGACCACCCCTTTTAGAGAAAACAGAACCAAGTATCATTTTATAGTGCCAAGTATCAGCAACAATGGACGCCCCCCAGTGACAACACACTCCCAACAGCCAGCAACACTAGACCCCTCCCCCTCCAGCAATGATTGACCCCCTGCAGCATAAGACCCACCCCAGCAACAATACAACCTCCACTGGCGACAATACCCCCCCCCCCCCCTGCAAAAATAAGTCCCCTCCAGCAACAATACATTCCCCAGTAGCCAGCATTAACCACTTAAGACCTGGACCATTATGCAGGTAAAGGACCCGGCCACTTTTTGCGATTCGGCGCTGCGTCGCTTTAACTGACAATTGCGCGGTCGTGCGACGTGGCTCTCAAACGAAATTGGCGTCCTTTTCCCACCACAAATATAGATTTCTTTTGGTGGTATTTGATCTCCTCGGCGGTTTTTATTTTTTGCGCTATAAACAAAAATAGAGCGACAATTCTGAAAAAAATACAATATTTTTTTCTATAATAAATATCCCCCCAAAAATATATAAAAAATGTTTTTTCCCTCAGTTTAGGGCGATACGTATTCTTCTACATATTTCGTAAAAAAACAAAAAAAAAACGCAATAAGCGTTTATTGATTGGTTTGCGCAAAATTTATAGCGTCTACAAAATAGGGGATAGTTTTATTGCATTATTATTATTTTTTTTTACTACTAATTGCGGCGATCAGCGATTCTTTTCGTGACTGCGACATTATGGCGGACGCATCGGACACATTTTTGGGACCACTGTCATTTTCACAGCGAAAAGAGCTATAAAAATGCACCGATTACTGTGAAAATGACAGTTGCAGTTTGGGAGTTAACCACGCGGGGGCGCTGTAGGGGTTATGCGTGACCTCATGTGTGTTTCTAACTGTAGGGGGGGGGGGCGGGGCTGGACGTGTGACATCAGGGAACACACAATCGATGACGGCGCCACAGAGAAGAACGGGGAAGCCGTGTTTACACTCACCTCTCCCCGTTTCTTCAGCTCCGGGGACCGATCGCGGGACTCCAGTGGCGATCGGGTCTGCGGTTCCCGAGGACACCGGATGGCGGGCGCGCGCCTGCAACCCACGGCTGGGCACTTAAAGAGGACGTACCTGTGCCCAGCCGTGCCAGTCTGCCGACGTATATCTGCAGGAGGCGGGGCTTAATCAGTTAATAGACCCTCCAGCAGCCAACAATAAAGACCCCTTCAACAGTAGATCCCTCCCAGCAACAATAGATCCCCCATCCTCGGCAAATAGATTCCCCAGCACCCCTTGCCATTACATAGATTCAGTTCTGGAGGTGCCGGCACGGCGTTCCCCCGCCTTCCCGCTGAACATGGAAGATCACAGCTGGAAATCGCAGAGCGAACCGCCATTAAAATGTCCCGGAATATTACCCCCCCCCCCGCTGAACCCCAACTTCTACACAAATCCGCCGCCCTTCATCCCCATTCCACGAGCGGGCGCAATATTAAAGCGTGACATGTTGGGTATCGATGTACTCGGAGTAACTTCATCTTTCACATTATTTATAAAAAAATAAAGAATCGGGATTTTTTTTTTTTTTGGAATGAAGAAAAAAAAAAAAAAAAGTGACTGCACAAATATCATGCAACATAAAAAGTTGCAACAACCGCCATTTTATTCCCTACGGCAGGGTGTGACAAATGTGCTCGGAATGTAGGAGCCAGAAAATGCGCCCCCGTCCCGCCGAGCTCGCGCGCAGAAGTGAGCGGCGCCCGCATATGTAAACGGTATTCAAACCGCACATGCGAGGTATCGCCGCGATCGTTAGAGCGAGAGCGATAATTCTAGCCCTGGACCTCCTCTGTCACTCACAACGCGCAACCTGTAGAATTTTTTTTAAACGTCGCCTGTGGAGATTTTAAAGGGTAAAGGTTTGGCGCCATTCCACGAGCGGGCGCAATTTTGAAGCGTGACGTGTTGGGTATCATTTTACTTGGCGTAACTTTATCTTTCACAATATAAAGACAAAATTGGGATAACTTTACTGTTGTCTTATTTTTTTATTTAAAAAAGTGTATTTTTTTCCACAAAAAAATGCGCTTGTAAGACCGCTGCGCGAATACGGTGTGACAGAAAGTATTGCAACGACCGCCATTTTATTCTCTAGGGGTCATCAACCATTCCTGCAGGGCCCACGAACAGGTCAGGTTTTATGTATTACCTCGGGGGAGGTGCAGACTAGAATACGCCAATCACTGAGCAGCAAATAATATCACCTGTCATGTATTTCAGTTATCCTGCAAACCTGGCCTGTTAGTGGGCCCTGCAGGAATGGTTGATGACCTCTGACCTAGGAATAAAAAAATATACATAATGTTTGGGGGGTTCTAATTGGAGGGGAGGAGACGGCGGTGAAAACAGTAAAAAAAAAATGACTGCTGTTTTACTTGCAATGCCAACGGCCACCACCAGATGGCGCCAGGTCACAGAAGCAAGCTTGGGCCTTCACAAGGCCGCAAAGCCGCGGCCTCAATTACCGGCCGCCGCGCGGAGGTGGGGGGCCCGCAACGGCCGGTAATTGAGGCCGCAAAGCCGCGGCTCGATTACCGGCGGGCGCCAGGTCACAATTGCGACCTGGCGCCCGGATTTTGTCGAGCCCTGTCCTACGGTCTCTGCTAAAAACAATATAATGTTTGAGGGTTCTAAGTAATTTTCTAGCAAAAAAAAAAAAAAAAAGACGACGACATGTAGGAGAGAAATGTCAGCATCGGCCTGGGTGGCGAGGGGTTAATTACCATGAGTAATATACAAATCATTATTATATATTGTAAATTCCTGAAGTTATAATTTCCAATCAGTAAATAGACAAATAATAAACGAATAATATTAGAACATAAAAGTATAATAAGATACGATTTATCAGCAGATTCTCATTCTCCCCCCTGAGTGAGGAAAACCGCGGGAATTCCTTGTAGAGAAGAGGGCGGGGCTTGAAGGCAGCATTTGTCTTTTAGACACACCCACCTCTGTGACACTGCAGCCAGAGGCGTGGCTCCACTGTGAGCATTTGTATTGGACAGCTTGGGCCAATGGTGCTTTCCCATTGGTCTAAGACTCCAAGCTGTCCATTGCGCTCAGTGCCTCCGACGAGAAGAAGTGAGGAGAGGCGCTGTGATGTCATCCTCTCCTCCCAGCTTGTATATGAACTGGCCGCTCTGTATGTAGCTTCTGACAGGCTGTGCGCGCATCCCCCGTATCTCCAGAACTATAGGGGTGGGGTACGTCTTTGTGAACCAGTGGTGGGGTACGTCTTCGTGGTCTCTGTGACCTCAAGCTACGACCCTCAAACTTTGATTATTTTTTATGTTCTTGGCAGGCGAGGCTCTTTAACCACTTAAGGACCGCCTCCTGCACTTTTACGTTGGCAGAATGGCACGGCTGGGCACAGTCCCCTTTAATGCCCAGCCGTGGGTCGCCCACGACCCGGTCCGAAGCTCCGTGGACGCAGGACCCGATGGCCGCCGGTGTCCCGCAATCGTTCACAGGAAGCTGAAGAACGGGGAGAGCTGTGTGTAAACAAACCTTCCCCGTTCTTCTCTGTGGCGCTGTCAGTGATCGTCTGTTCCCTGATATAGGGAAACACAATCAATGATGTCACACGTCCAGCCCCGCCCCCCTACAGTTAGAAACACACTTGAGGTCACAGTTACATACCTCCCAACCGTCCCGCATTTCCCGGAATTGTTACGCGATTTGCAGTAAATCCCCCCCCCACTCAACAACGTCGATTAGCGGATGCCCCCCCCCCCGTTCAACAACTTTGATCTGCGAAACCCCCTCCCCGCTCAACAACAACTCCGACCCGATCAACTCTGATCCGTGGAACCCCCCCACTCAACTTTGATCTGCGAAACCCCCCCCCCCCCCGCTCAACACAACTCCGATCCACGGCACCCCCCAGCTCAACACAACTCCGATCCGCGGCACCCCCCCCCCCCCGCTCAACACAACTCCGATCCACGGCACCCCCCCAGCTCAACATAACTCCGATCTGCGGCACCCCCCCCCGCTCAACACAACTCCGATCCACGGCACCCCCCCTGCTCAACATAACTCCGATCTGCGAAACCCCCCTCCCCGCTCAACAACAACTCCGACCCGATCAACTCTGATCCGTGGAACCCCCCCACTCAACTTTGATCTGCGAAACCCCCCCCCCCCCCGCTCAACACAACTCCGATCCACGGCACCCCCCCAGCTCAACACAACTCCGATCCGCGGCACCCCCCCCCCCGCTCAACACAACTTTGATCCACGGCACCCCCCAGCTCAACACAACTCCGATCCGCGGCACCCCCCCCACTCAACACAACTCCAATCCACGGCACCCCCCCCCTGCTCAACACAACTCCGATTCACGGCACCCCCCCCTGCTCAACATAACTCCGATCTGCGGTACCCCCCCCCTGCTCAACACAACTCCGATCCGCGGCACTCCCCCCCGGCTCAACAACTTCGTTGGGAGGTATGCTCATTTGTCCCTCATTCTGAAGTTGGGAGGTATGCAGTTAACCCCTACAGCGCCCCCTTGTGGATAACTCCTAAACTGTAATTGTCATTTTCACAGTAATCAGTGCATTTTTATAGCACTTTTCGCTGTGAAAATGACAATGGTCCCAAAAATGTGTCAAAAGTGTCCGATGTGTCCGCCGTAATGTCGCAGTCACGAAAAAAAAAAAAATCGCTGATCGCCGCCATTAGTAGTAAAAAAACAATAAAACTATCCCCTATTTTGTAAACGCTATACATTTTGCGCAAACCAACCGATAAACGCTTATTGCGATTTTTTTTTACCATAAATAGGTAGAAGAATACTTATCGGCCTAAACTGAGGGAAAAATGTTTTTAGATATATTTTTGTGGATATTTATTATAGAAAAAAGTAAAAAATATTGCATTTTTTTTTAAATTGTCGCTCTATTTTTGTTTATAGCGCAAAAAAATAAAAACCGCCGAGGAGATCAAATACCATATATATCTATTTGTGGGGAAAAAAGGACGCCAATTTTGTTTGGGAGCCGCGTCGCACGACCGCGCAATTGTCAGTTAAAGCGACGCAGCGCCGAATCGCAAAAAGTGGCAAGGTCCTTTACCTGCATAAAGGTCCGGGGGGTCCTAAGTGGTTAATCATGTGACCCCCCCCCAGGCCAATTCTGACACTTCTCATAAAAAAAATTTTTTTGGACACACAAAATGATGTATTTTTTTATATCACATGGTTTTCCGGGGGGGGGGGGGGGGGGGGGGGTTACAAATGCATTTTTTTGGGGGGATACAGAGTTTGTTAAATTGAGTTAATCGATCCCAAACATGTTACACTTGAAAATTGCGCACGCCCGTAACATGGCGACCAACTACGGCCCATTAAATCATCCACAGGTGGCGCTTTAGAAGCCTTTACAGGGGACCAGTTTGGAGTTACACAGGAGATCCTGCGGTAGAATTATCGCTCTCACTCCGACGTTCACAGGGGGTAACCTCACGTTTGGTGCGATCGCCATTTCCATGCGTGTGAGACCAACATGCATGTTCACATTTGCCCCTGAGCACCGGGGGGGGGGTACGAGGGCGCTTTAAAAAATCGTAACATTTTATTTAAATGTATTTTTACATTGTATCTTTTTTTTTTATTAACTTTATTGTCACGACAAGAGGTGAACAACATCCCTTGTGATCGGATGGACATAACAGGTCCTCTTTACGGGGAGTTTTGGGGTCTAATCTCCTCTGGCCCCCCGGGTTTGATCAGACGCCGTACAATCCGGTAACGGCTCATCAAACAAACAAACCGAAACCAGACGTGACAAATTCCTCATCGCTTCCGGTGTCTGACATCACAGAAGAGGGGCGGAGCTTTCATTCCTGCTTCCCTTCTCAGTGAATGCGACCGAACCGGTGACATCATTACCAGGGTTACTGATAGGACGGTAGAGCCTAGTAAAAGATGACAGGAGGTGGAACCCCCCCCCCCCCCCACCACCAATTCAACGGCCCCCATGCAGTTCTGAAGACCGGGGCCAAGGGAGGAGACGAGGGTTTGGACCCCATTTGGGTGGATCTGGCGTTCACCATCTCTCGGGATTTCAGTTTCAGCGAGTAATCCGGCATCAGAATTGACATTTTGATATCTTTTCAGGCTACATTTTATGATATAAGGGGGTAGATTGGTATCTGGGGGGCTCCATGTTCTTCCAGATTCTGACAAACCCCCACCGCCCAAAATCCCCCATAACCACCAGGCCAGGGTTGTGGGGAGGAGGCCCTTTTTCTCATGAAGGTGGAGACAAGGTACTAACAGAAGGGCAGGGGACGGGAGTGGCAACTTTGAGAGTTTTTCGGGAAGGCTTCTGGAGGGGTGAAAATGGTCTACAGCAATAGCAGGGGAGATATTTAACCCCTTGGCGCCGGCAGCACACAAATATACTGCCCCTCGGCGGGTGGGCCTTTGCGTGAGTTGGGGTGAATGCACCAGCGCTTAACGGAAAACACGCGATCGTTTCTTGTGATCGTAAGCTTTCCGATCAGGAGACTGCCGCGTCAGCCAATCACGGTGGTCACATGATCATAAACCCAGGCCCTGCCTCCCGGCATCTGAAACCTCTTAAAGGGCCGGTGCAAAGGGGTCAATATTGTTCAAGGAAGGTTGTGTTATTTACCGGCACCCCTCAACCGCAAAGGCGAACTAACCCTTTAAACACGACACCTGAATTCTGATTGGCTGCTCCTCCTCCTGTATCAGGCGGGGTCAGGGTGCAACAGATCAAAAAACTCACGGTTCGGATCGTTCCTCGGATCCAGAGTCACGGATCGGATCATTTTTCGGATCGGCAAAAAATAAATAAAAATAATTCTCCCCCAATGCAGTGACGTCACTAGGGTTGGTGTCACCCGGTGCAGAAAAAAATGGTGTCACCCCCCCCCACCAACTATTGTCCCCCCTCAGTAAAGAACACCCTCGGTGCAGACACCCCCCCCCCCCAGGTAGTAGAAACATCCCCAGATAGTACAGACAGACACCCCCCCCCCCAGGTAGTACAGACAGACACCCCCCCCCCAGGTAGTACAGACAGACACCCCCCCCCAGGTAGTACAGACAGACACCCCCCCCCAGGTAGTACAGACAGACACCCCCCCCAGGTAGTACAGACAGACACCCCCCCCCCCCAGGTAGTAGAAACATCCCCAGATAGTACAGACAGACACCCCCCCCAGGTAGTACAGACAGACACCCCCCCCCCCCAGGTAGTAGAAACATCCCCAGATAGTACAGACAGACACCCCCCCCAGGTAGTACAGACAGACACCCCGCCCCCCCAGGTAGTACAGACAGACACCCCCCCCCCCCCCCCAGGTAGTACAGACAGACACCCCCCCCCAGGTAGTACAGACAGACACCCCCCCCCCCCCAGGTAGTACAGACAGACACCCCCCCCCCAGGTAGTACAGACAGACACCCCCCCCCCAGGTAGTACAGACAGACACCCCCCCCCCCAGGTAGTAGAAACATCCCCAGATAGTACAGACAGACACCCCCCCCCCCGGTAGTACAGACAGACACACCCCCCCAGGTAGTACAGACAGACACACCCCCCCCAGGTAGTACAGACAGACACACCCCCTCAGGTAGTACAGACACTCCCAGGGGTGTGTCCCACGAGTGCAGGCTCCTCCTCCTCTGTGAGTGTAAACAGAGAGGAGGGCCGCCGCCGGATGTACCAAGATGGCAGCGGCTCCGGAGCTAGGCTGAAGCCGTGGCCATACAGTTAGGAAAGGCCGCAGCTTCGGCCTAGCTCCGGAGCCACGGCAATCCGCGGATCACAGTGTGTGCCGATACGAAGGGGGTGACCCGTTTGGATCACGGATCAACTGTGATCCGTTGCACCACTAGATAAGGAAACAAGTTTGCTACAATGTTGGGCTGAAGAAGATTACAAAGATGTACAGAGCTCTGCGGGGGAGGGGAAGAGAGGAAACATTGGGGGCAGAACTCACTCACCTTTGTACTCGCGATGGGGGGGCAAACACTCCATGTTTGGGGGGACAAGTAAAATACTGAACCCCTGAGATGGACCCGTCGTTCTTCCCGTGCGGTTTATCCAATTCAATCCCACACCAGTGTCCTGCCAAGAGAAAAACAATAAATATATAAAACCAGCAAACTAAAAATCGATACATTGTAATTGTTTAAAATTGTCGCCGGATCTCAAGGTGCCGGCACCAGTAAGCCCCACAAATGACCCGCCTGGCATAACCGCCGTAGAATACCCATAGCCAGAGAATAGGTGCAGAACTCCTCCCTTCCAAGCCACCCTTGACTCCGCCCCCTACCCACCTCCGAGCAACAGTAGAACCCCCTGCAAAAATAGATCCCCCCCCCAGCAACAATAGATTCCCCAGTAGCCATCATCAATAGACCCCACCCTCAACAGTACATCCCTCCTAGCAACGACTGACCCCCCTAGCAACAATAGATCCCCCACGAGCAACAGAAGGACTCCCCAGCAACAGTAAATTCCCTTCCTTCACAAAAATAGATCCCCTCCAGCAACAATATATCCCCCCCCCCCCCAGCAGCCATCAATAGACTCTCCAGCGCCTCTTTCCATACATTCAGTTTTGGGAGGTGCCGGAACTGCGTCCCCCCCAATCCTGCCCATGGCCTCCTGGAATATGTAACGGGGGTATCCCAGAAAGCTGCTGGCAATAGGGGGTCATTGTGGCAGCTGTCTGCCTGACATACCAGAAGGGGCGCTCCACTCACTCCGCATCTGGTGACGGGCAGAGTGGCAGGTGGCGTGGCAAGTGACGGGCAGCGTGGCAGGAGGCGTGGCAAGTGACGGACAGCGTGGCAGGTGACGTGACAAGTGACGGGCAGCGTGGCAGGTGGCGTGGCAAGTGACGGGCAGCGTGGCAGGTGGCGTGGCAAGTGACGGGCAGCGTGGCAGGTGACGTGACAAGTGACGGGCAGCGTGGCAGGTGACGTGACAAGTGACGGGCAGCGTGGCAGGTGACGTGACAAGTGACGGGCAGCGTGGCAGGTGACGTGGACAAGTGACGGGCAGCGTGGCAGGTGGCGTGGCAAGTGACGGGCAGCGTGGCAGGTGACGTGTCAAGTGACGGGCAGCGTGGCAGGTGACGTGACAAGTGACGGGCAGCGTGGCAGGTGACGTGGCAAGTGACGGGCAGCGTGGCAGGTGGCGTGGCAAGTGACGGGCAGCGTGGCAGGTGACGTGACAAGTGACGGGCAGCGTGGCAGGTGACGTGACAAGTGACGGGCAGCGCGGCAGGTGGCGTGACAAGTGACGGGCAGCGTGGCAGGTGACGTGACAAGTGACGGGCAGCGTGGCAGGTGGCGTGACAAGTGACGGGCAGCGTGGCAGGTGACGTGACAAGTGACGGGCAGCGCGGCAGGTGACGTGACAAGTGACGGGCAGCGTGGCAGGTGGCGTGGCAAGTGACGGGCAGCGTGGCAGGTGGCGTGGCAAGTGACGGGCAGCGTGGCAGGTGACGTGACAAGTGACGGGCAGCATGGCAGGTGACGTGGCAAGTGACGGGCAGCGTGGCAGGTGGCGTGGCAAGTGACGGGCAGCGTGGCAGGTGACGTGACAAGTGACGGGCAGCGTGGCAGGTGACGTGACAAGTGACGGGCAGCGCGGCAGGTGGCGTGACAAGTGACGGGCAGCGTGGCAGGTGACGTGACAAGTGACGGGCAGCGTGGCAGGTGGCGTGACAAGTGACGGGCAGCGTGGCAGGTGACGTGACAAGTGACGGGCAGCGCGGCAGGTGACGTGACAAGTGACGGGCAGCGTGGCAGGTGGCGTGGCAAGTGACGGGCAGCGTGGCAGGTGGCGTGGCAAGTGACGGGCAGCGTGGCAGGTGGCGTGGCAAGTGACGGGCAGCGTGGCAGGTGACGTGACAAGTGACGGGCAGCGTGGCAGGTGGCGTGGCAAGTGACGGGCAGCGTGGCAGGTGGCGTGGCAAGTGACGGGCAGCGTGGCAGGTGGCGTGGCAAGTGACGGGCAGCGTGGCAGGTGACGTGACAAGTGACGGGCAGCGTGGCAGGTGGCGTGGCAAGTGACGGGCAGCGTGGCAGGTGGCGTGGCAAGTGACGGGCAGCGTGGCAGGTGACGTGACAAGTGACGGGCAGCGTGGCAGGTGGCGTGGCAAGTGACGGGCAGCGTGGCAGGTGGCGTGGCAAGTGACGGGCAGCGTGGCAGGTGGCGTGGCAAGTGACGGGCAGCGTGGCAGGTGACGTGACAAGTGACGGGCAGCGTGGCAGGTGGCAAGTGACACCCTCGGGGCTCCCACTGATTCTGCACTATTTTATTTATTATTAGGATGTAATAGAAATAATGCTCCTCCATGACCCTGACACCATAACAAGCATGGTGTCCTAATGATCGAAGGGTCAACACCGGCCATTGCCCGCGAAAAATCGTTTACCCCCCCGCAAGACCCACGTCGCCCCCGATCCTTGGCACAATTTTCTTCCATGCAGCCGCTCCCCGGAAGGTTGGGGGCCACTGCTCTAGAGCCCTCGCTGAATGTTCCCTCAACAGGAGGCCACCCAAGTACTGAATACCACGATTGGGATACCCCAAGAGATCGAAGTGCCGCCCACCCGCAAAAACCGAATGGAATGAAAGCGTCTTCAGCCACGCCAACGGGTTTCACCCCCAGGGCTTAGTCATGGGGGTCAGCACCTTGGTAACCCCCCCGAGATGCAGAAGACGGCGAGTCTACATAAGAAAATAATAATCACAGGATACGTTGCAGCTTTACTGTGACCCCGCCCACAAGGGTGTGTCCATGACAACCTGGGCTCACAGGAAACAGGTTCAATGAGCAGAAGAGGAGGGACATCTCGTGTCAGGAACGTCTTGTCAATGGTTTTTGCCGACCAGCCCACCCCGATATACGGCGACACAACGGATTGGCTGGGCAAATGGGCCCCTTCCCAAAAATCAGCTTGTGGTGTAACGAATCACAGCACAGTGATTGGACACAAGAGGCGGGATTTATGGTTTCTCCAATCACAAGCAGGGGGCGGGGACTGTTCTCCTCCAGGCATTCCAGGCCAGGACAAGTACTGTCAGTGAGTAAAGCGGTGATGTGGCTCCTTTTTTGGGGGCATCAGGTGGCCCCGGGGGGGGGGGGGGGGGGTGGCTGTGTCAGTTTCATTCCGGGACACAAAATGCGGGACAGTCCCGGGCAATCCGGGACACGTGGTCACCCTGCTGCGGGCTCCGCGAGTCCAACTGCGGGGCACCCAGACTCGATGTAAGGCGGGGATACCCACAATCATCTCACAGAGCTTCCAAACGGGGAAATACTGATGTGAACAAGGCATTTCCCTGTTCTACCTAGTGACAAGACACTGATTACAGCTTCCTGCCATCGGGAGCGGCGATCAGTGTCCTGTTACACGTAGCCACGCCCCCCTCAGTTAGAATCACTCCCTAGGACACACTTAACCCCTTCAGCACCCCCTCCTGGTTAATCCCTTCATTGCCCGTGCCATTTATACAGTAATCAGTGCATTTTTTAGCACTTTTTGCTGTATAAATGGTCCCAAAAATGTGTCAAAATTGTCCGATGTGTCCGCCGTAATGTCGCAGTCACGAAAAAAAAAAAAAAAAAATCGCTGATCGCTGCCATAACAAAAAATAATAATAAAAATGCCATAAAACGATCCCCTATTCTGTAGACGCTATATATAACTTTTGCGCAAACCAATCAATAAACGCTTATTGCGATTTTTTTTTTTACCAGAAATATGTAGAAGAATCCGTATCGGACCAAACTGAGGGGAAAATGTTTTTATATATTTTTGGGGATATTTATTATAGAAAAAAGTAAAAAATATTGATATTTTTTTTTCAAAAAATTGACGCCCAATTTTTGTTTATAGCGCAAAAAAAATAAAAACCGCCGAGGCGATGAAATACCACCAAAAGAAATCTCTATTTGTGGGGGAAAAAAGGACGCCAATTTTATTTGGGAGCCGCGTCGCACGACCGCGCAATTGTCAGTTACAGCGACGCGGCGCCGAATCGCAAAAAGTGCTTAAAGTGGAGGTAAAGCCACTCTCATCTTTTCTAATCTCCTCCCACAGCGCTGATCGATAAGGATATAGACTCCTCCTGCGTGTGTCCTCACCCGTCACACGTCTCCCCTCTGTCTGTTATAGGAACGGACAAACTGCAGATTCTGTGGGCGGATCCGTTGTCTGGAGCTCTGTGGGTGGAGTCGTGATGTCAGTAGACTCCCCGCCCACCTCTACACTCCCCTCACACCAGGGGTCTCAAACTGGCGGCCCTCCAGCTGTTGCGAAACTACAAGTCCCATGAGGCATTGCAAGGCTGACATTTACAAGCATGACTCCCACGGGCAGAGGCATGATGGGACTTGTAGTTTCCCAACATCTAGAGGGCCGCCAGTTTGAGACCCCTGCCTTACACTACATTCTGCTGTGATCACCAACATCCAATCAAAATCCAGAAAAGATTTTAGAAAAAGAGTTGGATGGGAATTAAATAAATAAGGCCTGTGTCCAGGCTAGTGCATGAGATATGTAAATAACCCGTCACTCACAGCAAGGGGGAAGAACGGACTTTGGTTTTTCTCTGTAAGTCCATTTAATTCACTGAACAATAAAAGAGGATTGCTCAGAGCTGGATTAACTCTGTGTGGCAAGACTGGGCACAGATGACAGGAAATCTTATTCTCTACATTGCGACACCAAAAAAATAATAATTTGGTTTTCATCCACTTGTAGGATTCCTATCGTATACCATTTCTGACTTACCTGGAGCAAAGCTGGTTTTCCCGTAAAACCGCACGGTGCCGATCCTCTGGCCGACCACAAGGACGCGGTCCCCGGCCTGGAACTCCGGCCGCTCTGGGCTGCCCGCGGGGGGCGCTGCGCTCTGAGCTCCTGCAATAGATACAGAACACTCAGGAGATTTATCATGTCGGATTTACGTCTTCTTATCCAATCCCCAGATCTTTAGAAGGAGAAGAAGAAGAAGTGCAGAGAAGATGTGCAGTGCGGGAACCTTCAGAGAGAAATCACATTCAACTGTACTGGAGTCCGATCACGTGGGGGGAGGGGAGGGGAGGGTGGGTCCCGGGGAGGAGGGGAGGGTGGGTCCCGGGGAGGGTGTATATGGACAGCCTTGGTATACACGGATATGGAGGTGGTGGGGGGGGGGGGGGGGGTACGGCGGTATCCAAGGGGGGGTCGAGGCTCTAGAAGAGGAGGTGTAGCGTCCGTTTTTAAATGTTATTAACCCCTTCCATACCGGGGGGCACTGACCCCCCTTCCCGCCCAGGCCAATTTTTAGCTTTCAGCGCTGTCGCACTTTGAATGACAATTGCGCGGTCGTGCCGCACTGCGCCCAAACTACATCTGTATCGTTCTCTTCCCACAAATGGAGATTTATTTTGGTGGTTTTTCATCACCATCACGAAAATGTAGAAAAAAACAAGTTCGTTTTTTTGGTTTCTGTTATAAAACATTGAAAAGAAGTACGTTTTCTCCTTCACTGACGGGCAACCATGAGGTGGCACTGATGGGCACCAATGTGGTGGCATTGATGGGCACCGATGATGGGCACTAATATGCGGCACAGATGGGCACCGATAGGCGGCACTAACGTACTAATGGATGCCAGTGCCAAACAATGCCTGCCAATCAGTGATGCCCATTGTGGGCACCGACTGGCATCCATTGTGGGGACCGACTGGCATCCATTGTGGGCACCGACTGGCATCCATTGTGGGCACCGACTGGCATCCATTATTTGTGATTGTCATCCCTGGTGGTCTAGTGTGGGCATCCTCCATATGCAGCACAGATGGGCACCGATGATGAGCACTAATATGCGGCACAGATGGGCACCGATAGGCGGCACTAACGTACTAATGGATGCCAATGCCAAACAATGCCTGCCAATCAGTGATGCCCATTGTGGGCACCGACTGGCATCCATTGTGGGCACCGAGTGGCATCCATTGTGGGCACCGACTGGCATCCATTGTGGGCACCGACTGGCATCCATTGTGGGCACCGACTGGCATCCATTGTGGGCACCGACTGGCACCCATTGTGGGCACCGACTGGCACCCATTGTGGGCAACGACTGGCACCCATTGTGGGCAACGACTGGCACCCATTGTGGGCAACGACTGGCATCCATTATTTGTGATTGTCATCCCTGGTGGTCTAGGGTGGCATACCTGTGGTGGGCATCCCTGGTGGTCCAGTGTGGGCATCCTCGGGGAGGGGGGGGGGGGCTGTGCTGATAATCGATCAGCACAAACCCCCCCTGTCAGAGGAGCAGCCGATCAGCTCCCCTCTACTAGTATCTATCAGACGCGAGTGAGGAAAAGCAGATCAGCGGCTTTTCCTGTTTTCATCGTGATTGGCCGTGATTGGACACGGCTGATCACATGGTAAAGAGCCTCCGCCGGAGACTGACACCCCGCAACAACGATCGCCACGACGCGCGCCCCCGGGGGCAATATCCTGAGGACGTCATATGACACCCACTCAGGATATTGAAACCACTTTGCCGACGTCTTTTTGCATAAGGCGGGCAGCAAGGGGTTAAACAATGTCTGCACATAAATAAAATGATGAAATGGATACTATTGTGATATATTTTGTGATGTACCAATTGTGTAACTATTCCTGTTTTAGAGGAGCTCTTGCCAAACATTGGACCCCGAGCTGTACCAATAAAGATAAACGGCTTGACCATTAGGGATTAGTTAATTAGCTCATGTTAATTAGGTTTCTGGTCACAGGTGTATTTCCAGAGTAATATGAGCAGGAGGTAGGCTCCTCCCCTTGTGACTGCGTAGAAGACTTGTATTGCTTTCAATAATAAGATTCTCATTCCTTCTTGACCCTCAACACGGAGACTCGTCTCGTATTTGGGGGGAATTATTTGTCTGGGTTTCTTGTTCGGCTGGTTGGGGGTGCGCGACTCGACTTTAACCCCTTTCATACTTGGGGTGTCATTACAGACCGGGGTGAGATTATAAGGAATAAGGTTGAGACGGTAAGAGACAGGGGTGAGAGGGTAAGAGACAGGGGTGAGAGGGTAAGAGACAGGGGTGAGACGGTAAGAGACAGGGGTGAGACGGTAAGAGACAGGGGTGAGACGGTAAGAGACAGGGGTGAGACGGTAAGAGACAGGGGTGAGACGGTAAGAGACAGGGGTGAGACGGTAAGAGACAGGGGTGAGACGGTAAGAGACAGGGGTGAGACGGTAAGAGACAGGGGTGAGACGGTAAGAGACAGGGGTGAGACGGTAAGAGACAGGGGTGAGACAGGGAAGAGACAGGAGTGAGACAGGGAAGAGACAGGGGTGAAACAGGGAAGAGACAGGGGTGAAACAGGGAAGAGACAGGGGTGAAACAGGAAGAGACAGGGGTGAGACAGGAAGAGACAGGGGTGAGACAGGAAGAGACAGGGGTGAGACGGTAAGAGACAGGGGTGAGACGGTAAGAGACAGGGGTGAGACGGTAAGAGACAGGGGTGAGACGGTAAGAGACAGGGGTGAGACGGTAAGAGACAGGGGTGAGACGGTAAGAGACAGGGGTGAGACGGTAAGAGACAGGGGTGAGACGGTAAGAGACAGGGGTGAGACGGTAAGAGACAGAGGTGAGACAGGGGTGAGAGGGTAAGAGACAGGGGTGAGAGGGTAAGAGACAGGGGTGAGACGGTAAGAGACAGGGGTGAGACGGTAAGAGACAGGGGTGAGACGGTAAGAGACAGGGGTGAGACGGTAAGAGACAGGGGTGAGACGGTAAGAGACAGGGGTGAGACGGTAAGAGACAGGGGTGAGACAGGGAAGAGACAGGAGTGAGACAGGGAAGAGACAGGGGTGAAACAGGGAAGAGACAGGGGTGAAACAGGGAAGAGACAGGGGTGAAACAGGAAGAGACAGGGGTGAGACAGGAAGAGACAGGGGTGAGACGGTAAGAGACAGAGACAGGGGTGAGACGGTAAGAGACAGGGGTGAGACGGTAAGAGACAGGGGTGAGACGGTAAGAGACAGGGTGAGACGGGGTGAGACAGGTGAGAGGTAAGAGACAGGGGTGAGACGGTAAGAGACAGGGGTGAGACGGTAAGAGACAGGGGTGAGACGGTAAGAGACAGGGGTGAGACGGTAAGAGACAGGGGTGAGACGGTAAGAAGAGACGGTAAGAGACAGAGACAGGGGTGAGACAGAGGGGGTGAGAGGGTAAGAGACAGGGGTGAGAGGGTAAGAGACAGGGGTGAGACGGTAAGAGACAGGGGTGAGACGGTAAGAGACAGGGGTGAGACGGTAAGAGACAGGGGTGAGACGGTAAGAGACAGGGGTGAGACGGTAAGAGACAGGGGTGAGACGGTAAGAGACAGGGGTGAGACGGTAAGAGACAGGGGTGAGACAGAGGTGAGACTGGAAGAGACAGGGGTGAGACAGAGGTGAGACTGGAAGAGACAGGGGTGAGACTGGAAGAGACAGGGGTGAGACGGTAAGAGACAGGGGTGAGACGGTAAGAGACAGGGGTGAGACGGTAAGAGACAGGGGTGAGACAGGGGTGAGACAGAGGTGAGACGGTAAGAGACAGGGGTGAGACGGTAAGAGACAGGGGTGAGACGGTAAGAGACAGGGGTGAGACGGTAAGAGACAGGGGTGAGACGGTAAGAGACAGGGGTGAGACGGTAAGAGACAGGGGTGAGACGGTAAGAGACAGGGGTGAGACGGTAAGAGACAGGGGTGAGACGGTAAGAGACAGGGGTGAGACGGTAAGAGACAGGGGTGAGACGGTAAGAGACAGGGGTGAGACGGTAAGAGACAGGGGTGAGAGGGGTGAGACAGGAAGAGACAGGAGGAGTGAGACAGGGAAGAGACAGGGGTGAAACAGGGAGACAGGGGTGAGGGACAGGGGTGAAACAGGAAGACAGGGGTGAGACAGGAAGAGACAGGGGTGAGACAGGAAGAGACAGGGGTGAGACACAGGGTGAAGAGACAGGAGTGAGACAGGGGTGAACACAGGGGTGAGACAGGAAGACAGGGAACAGGGAGACAGGGGTGAAACAGGAAGAGACAGGAAGAGACAGGGGTGAGACAGGGAAGAGACAGGGGTGAAACAGGAAGAGACAGGGGTGAAACAGGAAGAGACAGGAAGAGACAGGGGTGAGACAGGAAGAGACAGGGGTGAGACAGGAAGAGACAGGGGTGAGACAGGAAGAGACAGGGGTGAAACAGGAAGAGACAGGAAGAGACAGTGGTGAGACAGGAAGATACAGGGGTGAGACAGGAAGAGAGAGGGGTGAGACAGGAAGAGACAGGGCTGAGACAGGAAGAGACAGGGCTGAGACAGGAAGAGACAGGGGTGAGACAGGAAGAGAGAGGGGTGAGACAGGAAGAGAGAGGGGTGAGACAGGAAGAGAGAGGGGTGAGACAGGAAGAGACAGGGGTGAGACAGGAAGAGAGAGGGGTGAGACAGGAAGAGACGGGGGTGAGACAGGGAAGAGACGGGGGTGAGACAGGGAAGAGACAGGGGTGAAACAGGAAGAGACAGGAAGAGACAGGGGTGAAACAGGAAGAGACAGGAAGAGACAGGGGTGAGACAGGAAGAGACAGGGGTGAAACAGGAAGAGACAGGAAGAGACAGGGGTGAGACAGGAAGAGACAGGGGTGAGACAGGAAGAGACAGGAGGTGAGACAGGAAGAGACAGGGGTGAGACAGGAAGAGACAGGGGTGAGACAGGAGGTGAGACAGGAAGAGACAGGGGTGAGACAGGAGGTGAGACAGGAAGAGACAGGGGTGAGACAGGAAGAGACAGGAGGTGAGACAGGGAAGAGACAGGGGTGAAACAGGAAGAGACAGGAAGAGACAGGAAGAGACAGGGGTGAGACAGGAAGAGACAGGGGTGAGACAGGAAGAGACAGGAGGTGAGACAGGAAGAGACAGGAGGTGAGACAGGAAGAGACAGGAAGAGACAGGAGGTGAGACAGGGGTGAGACAGGAAGAGACAGGGGTGAGACAGGGAAGAGACAGGGGTGAAACAGGAAGAGACAGGAAGAGATAGGAAGAGACAGGGGTGAGACAGGAAGAGACAGGAGGTGAGACAGGAAGAGACAGGGGTGAGACAGGAAGAGACAGGGGTGAGACAGGAAGAGACAGGAGGTGAGACAGGAAGAGACGGGTGAGAGAAGATTTGCAGCTATCGGTGACAGAGAACGGAACTCCAACCAAAATGTTTTTTACCAGTAGGGTGGGAAAAGTTTAGATCGTCCAAATCCCCGCCCCTCTGATAGGTGTCACCGGGACAGGAAATTCCCCCTTATTCCCCGCCCCTCTGATAGGTGTCACCGGGACAGGAAATTCCCCCTCTGATAGGTGTCACCGGGACAGGAAATTCCCCCTTATTCCCCGCCCCTCTGATAGGTGAAAGAACCGACCCGTCACCACCAGGCACGGTTTATCCCCCAATCAAATCAAAGACATTTTCTACCCCCACTGGCCACAGTCTGCCCCCCTCCCCCCCCCCAAACTATGAAGTAAAGTCAACTGGCCTTTGGTTTAGAAAGTTTGGAGACCCCGGGCCTAGCCAATGAACACAAGAGGTTTATCCCAGACTCCTCCCCCCCACACTGACACCCAATAAGAGACCTTCATCTTTCTCTAGGATGGCGGATATGGGCGGAGTGAGACCGGCCTCTTCTTCTGACCCTGGAGAGGAGCTTTGATTGGTCAGCTCCTGGCATAAGACTCCGGGAGGTCTTGGATCTGTGGCCCTTTCCTGATGTTCAGTAAAACAAAACAGAACTTCTAACCTTTTCCTTTCCCATTCCAAATATAGAAACATTTTGGTTGGAGCCCCCCCCCCCCCAGAGAAGCCCCTCCCCCCGGAACCCAGAGACCCCCTCCCCCCCGGTGTGCACAGGATGGAAGATCGGAGGAGTACCGTGACCGGTCCCCGACATCTCGGACTGGGAGCTGGACAATGCACTGGTGGTACAATTCATGGAGCCCGGGGCCCGATGGTGGAATGGAAGCGGCGGCTTAGAGTCCAGGAAGGAGGAAGATGAAGATGAGGAGGAGAAGCTGCTGGATCCCAAATAAAACTCTGCAGGAGGAGGAAGAAGAAGATGATGGAGGCCACAGAATCACACAGGGTGGTCAGTCTGGGTGAGAAGCATTCCGACCTTCATCCCAAAACACCGATCGTCTCCCCTGCAGATTGGCTCCCCCATCCCAATATACAAGAGAGGGGGAGGGAAATACCGATCGTCTCCCCTGCAGATCGGCTCCCCCATCCCAATATACAGGAGGGGGAGGGGAAATACCGATCGGCTCCCCCATCCCAATATACAAGAGAGGGGAGGGGAATACCGATCGTCTCCCCTGCCGATCGTCAACCCATCCCAATATACAGGAGAGGGGGAGGGGAAATACCGATCGTCTCCCCCATCCCAATATACAGGAGGGGGAGGGGAATACCGATCGTCTCCCCCATCCCAATATACAAGAGAGGGGAGGGGAATACTGATCGTCTCCCCCATCCCAATATAGAGAAGGGGGAGGGGAAATACCGATCGTCTCCCCCATCTCAATATACAGGAGAGGGGGAGGGGAATACTGATTGTCTCCCCCATCCCAATATACAAGAGGGGGAGGGGAAATACCGATCGTCTCCCCATCCCAATATACAGGAGGGGGAGGGGAATACCGATCGTCTCCCCCATCCCAATATACAAGAGAGGGGGAGGGGAATACCGATCGTCTCCCCCATCCCAATATACAAGAGAGGGGGAGGGGAATACCGATCGTCTCCCCCATCCCAATATACAGGAGAGGGGGGAGGGGAATACCGATCGTCTCCCCCATCCCAATATACAAGAGGGGGAGGGGAAATACCGATCGTCTCCCCATCCCAATATACAGGAGGGGGAGGGGAATACCGATCGTCTCCCCCATCCCAATATACAAGAGAGGGGGAGGGGAATACCGATCGTCTCCCCCATCCCAATATACAGGAGAGGGGGAGGGGAATACCGATCGTCTCCCCCATCCCAATATACAGGACAGGGGGAGGGGAATACCGATCGTCTCCCCTGCCGATCGTCTCCCCATCCCAATATACAGGAGAGGGGGAGGGGAATACTGATCGTCTCCCCCATCCCAATATACAGGAGGGGGAGGGGAATACCGATCGTCTCCCCCATCCCAATATACAAGAGGGGGAGGGGGATACCGATCATCTCCCCCATCCCAATATACAGGAGAGGGGGAGGGGAAATACCGATCGTCTCCCCTGCAGATTGTTACATAGAAATGAAGGGTCTCAGAGGTGTATTTTATATGATGGAGACTCCAGAGAGATCACATGATACAAATGTTATAAATGGAGGAGAATAAGTATTTGACCCCCTTAGTAGTTGGGGGGAGGTTCCTTAGTAGTTGGGGGACGTCCCTTAGTGGGAAGCACAGAGGTCAGACGTTTCTTGTAGTTGGGGGGAGGGTCCTTAGTAGTTGGGGGAGGTTCCTAAGTAGTTGGGGGACGTCCCTTAGTGGGAAGCACAGAGGTCAAACGTTTCTTGTAGTTGGGGGGAGGGTCCTTAGTAGTCGGGGGAGGGTGGTTTGGGAAGCACAGTGTCATGGACTTACCTCCTTCCTAGCTTCTCATCACTGACATGTGCTGGCGGCCATCTTGCTTCTGAGGTTCTTGTAACTTCCCATTCCCTGCGGCTCCTCCTTCCCACTGGGAGGAGCTGGATGCTCAGCATATATATACCACGCTTGCTGCAACACTCCCTTGCTTGGGCCTTCTGTGTTAAGACCCGTCTCTCATCCTACCTTCATGGTGCTGCTGTTCTGGTTACCGACCCGGCGTCTACGGACGTCCCTTCTGGCTCCTGGTCCCTGGCTTCGTTTCACCACCTTCCTGGTCACAGACTCCGGCTGGACTGACTCCCATCTCTGGCTATTGATCCCTGGCTCCGGTGGAAGACTCTCCTGCCTGTTTACATCTGTCTGGACTTTAACCTTGTTGTTTGGTTTTTAATAAAGAACCTTTTCTTTCATATATCCGTTTGTGTACGTCTGACCCATGACACACAGAGGTCGGACGTTTCTTGTAGTTGAGGGAGGGTCCTTAGTAGTCGGGGGAGGGTCCTTAGTAGTCGAGGTAGGGTCCTTAGTAGTCGAGGGAGGGTCCTTAGTAGTCGAGGGAGGGTCCTTAGTAGTCGAGGGAGGGTCCTTAGTAGTCGAGGGAGGGTCCTTAGTAGTCGAGGGAGGGTGGTTTGGGAAGCACAGAGGTCAGACGTTTCTTGTAGTTGGGGGAGGGTCCTTAGTAGTCGGGGGAGGGTCCTTAGTAGTCGAGGGAGGGTCCTTAGTAGTCGGGGGAGGGTCCTTAGTAGTCGGGGGAGTGTGGTTTGGGAAGCACAGAGGTCAGACGTCTCTTGTAGTTGGGGGAGGGTCCTTAGTAGTCGAGGGAGGGTGGTTTGGGAAGCACAGAAGTCAGACGTTTCTTGTAGTTGGGGGAGGGTCCTTAGTAGTCGGGGGAGGGTCCTTAGTAGTCGAGGGAGGGTCCTTAGTAGTTGGGGGAGGGTCCTTAGTAGTCGGGGGAGGGTGGTTTGGGAAGCACAGAGGTCAGACGTTTCTTGTAGTTGGGGGAGGGTGCTTAGTAGTCGGGGGAGGGTCCTTAGTAGTCGAGGGAGGGTCCTTAGTAGTCGGGGAGGGTCCTTAGTAGTTGGGGGAGGGTCCTTAGTAGTCGGGGGAGGGTGGTTTGGGAAGCACAGAGGTCAGACGTTTCTTGTAGTTGGGGGAGGGTCCTTAGTAGTCGGGGGAGGGTCCTTAGTAGTCGAGGGAGGGTCCTTAGTAGTTGGGGGAGGGTCCTTAGTAGTCGGGGGAGGGTGGTTTGGGAAGCACAGAGGTCAGACGTTTCTTGTAGTCGGTGATCAGGTCTCCACACATCTCAGGAGGGATTTTCTCTTCTCTAATCCTGAAGGTCTCTTGGCAACTCGAAGTCTCAGCTCCTCCCATACATTCTTCTTGATCCCCTCTTTTGTTGCCTTGGCGATGTGTTTTGGGTCATTGTCATGCTGGAAGACCCATCCCCCACCCATCTTCAGTGTTCTGTCTGAGGGAAGGAGGTTCTCCTCCAAGATCTTACAATACGTGGCCCCGCCCATTGGCCCCTCAATGCGGCAAAGTCGTCCTGGACCTTTATCAGAGAAACCCCCAAATCCTCATGTCTCCCCCTCCCCCGTGTGACTGTAGGGACGTAGTTCTTGGGGTCATAGTCTCCATTCCTCTCCCTCCAAACACGGCGAGTCGAGTTGATGCCAAAGAGCTGAATTTTGGTCTCATCCGATCACAGAACTTTCTTCCGATCTTCTCTGAATCATTAGATGATCATTGGGAGACTTCAGACGTTCTGTACTTGTGTCTTCCTGAGGAGGGGGAGGGGGGGCTGCAGGATTCCAATCCATGGCGGCGTGTTGTGTTACCAATGGGGTGTTTGGTGACTGGGGTCCCAACTGAGATCCTTCACAAGCTCCTCCCATGTAGTTCTGGGCGGATCCCTCACTTTTCTCGTGACCATCCCCCCCCCCCCCATGAGGAGAAATCTTCCATGGAGCTCCAGACCGAGGAGGAGATTTTGTATCATGTGATCTCTCTGGAGTTTTGGTTGATATTCTGTCTCCATCATATAAAATACACCTATGAGATATTCCCCCCCTGACACCAATGATGGGACACTATTCCCCCCACTGACACCAATGATGGGACACTATTCCCCCCACTGACACCAATGATGGGACACTATTCCCCCCACTGACACCAATGATGGGACACTATTCCCCCCACTGACACCAATGATGGGACACTATTCCTCCCACTGACACCAATGATGGGACACTATTCCCCCCACTGACACCAATGATGGGACACTATTCCTCCCACTGACACCAATGATGGGACACTATTCCTCCCACTGACACCAATGATGGGGCACTATTCCTCCCACTGACACCAATGATGGGACACTATTCCTCCCACTGACACCAATGATGGGACACTATCCCTCCCACTGACACCAATGATGGGACACTATCCCTCCACTGACACCAATGATGGGACACTATCCCTCCACTGACACCAATGATGGGACACTATTCCTCCCACTGACACCAATGATGGGGCACTATTCCTCCCACTGATACCAATGATGGGACACTATTCCTCCCACTGACACCAATGATGGGACACTATTCCTCCCACTGACACCAATGATGGGACACTATTCCCCCCCACTGACACCAATGATGGGACACTATTCCTCCCACTGACACCAATGATCGGACACTATTCCCCCCACTGACACCAATGATGGGACACTATTCCCCCCACTGACACCAATGATGGGACACTATTCCCCCCACTGACACCAATGATGGGACACTATTCCTCCCACTGACACCAATGATGGGACACTATTCCCCCCACTGACACCAATGATGGGACACTATTCCTCCCACTGACACCAATGATGGGGCACTATTCCTCCCACTGACACCAATGATGGGACACTATTCCTCCCACCGACACCAATGATGGGACACTATTCCTCCCACTGACACCAATGATGGGGCACTATTCCTCCCACCGACACCAATGATGGGACACTATTCCTCCCACCGACACCAATGATGGGACACTATTCCTCCCACCGACACCAATGATGGGACACTATTCCTCCCACCGACACCAATGATGGGACACTATTCCTCCCACTGACACCAATGATGGGACACTATTCCCCCACTGACACCAATGATGGGACACTATTCCCCCACTGACACCAATGATGGGACACTATTCCCTCCCACTGACACCAATGATGGGACACTATTCCTCCCACTGACACCAATGATGGGACACTATTCCTCCCACTGACACCAATGATGGGACGCTATTCCTCCCACCGACACCAATGATGGGACACTATTCCTCCCACTGACACCAATGATGGGACACTATTCCCCCACTGACACCAATGATGGGACACTATTCCCCCACTGACACCAATGATGGGACACTATTCCCTCCCACTGACACCAATGATGGGACACTATTCCTCCCACTGACACCAATGATGGGACGCTATTCCTCCCAATGACACCAATGATGGGACACTATTCCTCCCACTGACACCAATGATGGGACACTATTCCTCCCACTGACACCAATGATGGGACGCTATTCCTCCCAATGACACCAATGATGGGACACTATTCCCCCCACTAATACCAATGATGGGACACTATTCCTCCCACTGACACCAATAATGGGACACTATTCCCCCCACTGACACCAATGATGGGACACTATTCCTCCCACTGATACCAATGATGGGACACTATTCCTCCCACTGATACCAATGATGGGACACTATTCCTCCCACTGACACCAATGATGGGACACTATTCCTCCCACTGACACCAATGATGGGACACCATTCCTCCCACTGACACCAATGATGGGACACTATTCCTCCCACTGACACCAATGATGGGACACCATTCCTCCCACTGACACCAATGATGGGACGCTATTCCTCCCAATGACACCAATGATGGGACACTATTCCCCCCACTAATACCAATGATGGGACACTATTCCTCCCACTGACACCAATAATGGGACACTATTCCCCCCACTGACACCAATGATGGGACACTATTCCTCCCACTGATACCAATGATGGGACACTATTCCTCCCACTGACACCAATGATGGGACACTATTCCCCCCACTGACACCAATGATGGGGCACTATTCCTCCCACTGACACCAATGATGGGACACTATTCCTCCCACTGATGGGACACTATTCCCCCCCACTAATACCAATGATGGGACACTATTCCCTCCCACTGACACCAATGATGGGACACTATTCCCCCCACTGACACCAATGATGGGACACTATTCCTCCCACTGATACCAATGATGGGACACTATTCCTCCCACCGACACCAATGATGGGGCACTATTCCCCCCACTGACACCAATGATGGGACACTATTCCTCCCACTGAAACCAATGATGGGACACTATTCCTCCCCACTGACACCAATGATGGGACACTATTCCTCCCGACACCAATGATGGGACACTATTCCTCCCCACTGACACCAATGATGGGGCACTATTCCCCCCACTGACACCAATGATGGGACACTATTCCTCCCACTGACACCAATGATGGGGCACTATTCCTCCCACTGACACCAATGATGGGACACTATTCCTCCCACTGACACCAATGATGGGACACTATCCCTCCCACTGACACCAATGATGGGACACTATCCCTCCACTGACACCAATGATGGGACACTATCCCTCCACTGACACCAATGATGGGACACTATTCCTCCCACTGACACCAATGATGGGGCACTATTCCTCCCACTGATACCAATGATGGGACACTATTCCTCCCACTGACACCAATGATGGGACACTATTCCTCCCACTGACACCAATGATGGGACACTATTCCCCCCCACTGACACCAATGATGGGACACTATTCCTCCCACTGACACCAATGATCGGACACTATTCCCCCCACTGACACCAATGATGGGACACTATTCCTCCCACTGACACCAATGATGGGACACTATTCCCCCCACTGACACCAATGATGGGACACTATTCCTCCCACTGACACCAATGATGGGGCACTATTCCTCCCACTGACACCAATGATGGGACACTATTCCTCCCACCGACACCAATGATGGGACACTATTCCTCCCACCGACACCAATGATGGGACACTATTCCTCCCACTGACACCAATGATGGGACACTATTCCCCCCACTATTCCTCCCACTGACACCAATGATGGGGGACACTATACCAATGATGGGACACTATTCCCACTGACACCAATGATGGGACACTATTCCTCCCACTGACACCAATGATGGGACACTATTCCTCCCACTGACACCAATGATGGGACGCTATTCCTCCCATGACACCAATGATGGGACACTATTCCTCCCACTGACACCAATGATGGGACACTATTCCTCCCACTGACACCAATGATGGGACACTACTATTCCTCCACTGGGACAATGACACCAATGATGGGACACTATTCTCCACTGACACCAATGATGGGACGCTATTCACTGACCCATGATGGGACACTATTCCCTCCCACTGACACCAATGAATGGGACACTATTCCTCCCACTGATACCAATGATGGGACACTATTCCTCCCACTGACACCAATGATGGGACACTATTCCTCCCACTGACACCAATGATGGGACATATCTCTCCCACTGACACCAATGATGGGACACTATTCCACTCCCTGACTGACACCAATGATGGGACACTATTCCTCACCAATGACACCAATGATGGGACACTATTCCCCCCACTACATACCAATGATGGGACACTATTCCCCCCACTGACACCAATAATGGGACACTATTCCTCCCCACTGACACCAATGATGGGACACTATTCCTCCCACTGATACCAATGATGGGACACTATTCCTCACCACTGGGATGATGGGACACTATTCCTCCCACTGACACCTGACACCAATGATGGGACACTATTCCTCCCACTGACACCAATGATGGGACACTATTCCTCCCACTAATGACACCAATGATGGGACACTATTCCCCCCACTGACACCAATGATGGGACACTATTCCTCCCACTGACACCAATGATGGGGCACTATTCCCCCCACTGACACCAATGATGGGACACTATTCCTCCCACTGACCAATGATGGGACACTATTCCTCCCCACTGACACCAATGATGGGACACTATTCCTCCCACTGACACCAATGATGGGACACTGACACCAATGATTCCCCCCACTGACACCCAATGATGGGACACTATTCCTCCCACTGACACCAATGATGGGACACTATTCACCAATGATGGGACACTATTCCTCCCCTGACACTGGGACACTATTCCTCCCCACTGACACCAATGATGGGACACTATTCCTCCCACTGACACCAATGATGGGACACTATTCCCCCCACTGACACCAATGATGGGACACTATTCCTCCCACTGACACCAATGATGGGACACTATTCCTCCCACCCACTGACTGACACCAATGATGGGACACTATTCCTCCCACTGACACCAATGATGGGACACTATTCCTCCCACTGATACCAATGATGGGACACTATTCCTCCCCACTATACCAATCACTATTCCTCCCCACTGACACCAATGATGGGGACACTATTCCTCCCCACTGACACCAATGATGAGACGCTATTCCCCCCACTGACACCAATGATGGGACACTATTCCTCCCACTGACACCAATGATGGGACACTATTCCTCCCACTGACACCAATGATGGGACACTATTCCCCCCACTGACACCAATGATGGGACACTATTCCTCCCACTGACACCAATGATGGGACACTATTCCTCCCACTGACACCAATGATGGGACACTATTCCTCCCACTGACACCAATGATGGGACACTATTCCTCCCCACTGACACCAATGATGGGACACTATTCCTCCCCACTGACACCAATGATGGGACACTATTCCTCCCAATGATGGGACTATTCCTCCCACTGACACCAATGATGGGACACTATTCCTCCCACTGACACCAATGATGGGACACTATTCCTCCCACTGACACCAATGATGGGACACTATTCCTCCCACTGACACCAATGATGGGACACTATTCCTCCCACTGACACCAATGATGGGACACTATTCCTCCCACTGACACCAATGATGGGACACTATTCCTCCCACTGACACCAATGACCATTCCTCCCATGACACCAATGGGACACTATTCCTCCCCACACCAATGACACCCTCCCACTGATGATGGGACACTATTCCTCCCCACTGACACCAATGATGGGACACTATTCCTCCCACTGACACCAATGATGGGACACTATTCCTCCCACTGACACCAATGATGGGACACTATTCCTCCCACTGACACCAATGATGGGACACTATTCCCCCCACTGACACCAATGATGGGACACTATTCCTCCCACTGACACCAATGATGGGACACTATTCCTCCTCCCAATGATGGGGCTATTCCTCCCACTGACACCAATGACCATTCCTCCCATGACACCAATGGGACACTATTCCTCCCACTGACACCAATGATGGGACACTATTCCTCCCACTGACACCAATGATGGGACACTATTCCTCCCACTGACACCAATGATGGGACACTATTCCTCCCACTGACACCAATGATGGGACACTATTCCTCCCACTGACACCAATGATGGGACACTATTCCTCCCACTGACACCAATGATGGGACACTATTCCTCCCCACTGACACCAATGATGGGACACTATTCCTCCCACTGACACCAATGATGGGACACTATTCCTCCCACTGACACCAATGATGGGACACTATTCCTCCCACTGACACCAATGATGGGACACTATTCAATGATGGGACACTATTCCTCCCACTGACACCAATGATGGGACACTATTCCTCCCCAATGACACCAATGATGGGACACTATTCCTCCCACTGACACCAATGACACTATTCCTCCCACTGACACCAATGATGGGACACTATTCCTCCCACTGACACCAATGATGGGACACTATTCCTCCCACTGACACCAATGATGGGACACTATTCCTCCCACTGACACCAATGATGGGACACTATTCCTCCCACTGACACCAATGACACTATTCCTCCCAATGACACTGACACCAACACCAATGATGGGACACTATTCCTCTCACTGACACCAATGATGGGACACTATTCCTCCCACTGACACCAATGATGGGACACTATTCCTCCCAACACCAATGATGGGACACTATTCCTCACACACCAATGACACCAACACCAATGATGGGACACTATTCCTCCCACTGACACCAATGACCATTCCTCCCATGATGGGACACTATTCCTCTCACTGACACCAATGATGGGACACTATTCCTCCCACTGACACCAATGATGGGACACTATTCCCCCCACTGACACCAACACCAATGATGGGACACTATTCCCCCCACTGACACCAATGATGGGACACTATTCCTCCCACTGACACCAATGATGGGACACTATTCCTCCCACTGACACCAATGATGGGACACTATTCCCCCCACTGACACCAATGATGGGACACTATTCCTCCCCACTGACACCAATGATGGGACACTATTCCTCCCACTGACACCAATGATGGGACACTATTCCTCCCACTGACACCAATGATGGGACACTATGCCCTCCCACTGACACCAATGATGGGACACTATGCCCTCCCCACTGACACCAATGATGGGACACTATTCCTCCCACTGACACCAATGATGGGACACTATCCCTCCCACTGACACCAATGATGGGACACTATGCCCTCCCCACTGACACCAATGATGGGACACTATTCCTCCCACTGACACCAATGATGGGGCACTATTCCTCCCCACTGACACCAATGATGGGACACTATTCCCCCCACTGACACCAATGATGGGACACTATTCCTCCCACTGACACCAATGATGGGACACTATTCCTCCCCACTGACACCAATGATGGGACACTATTCCCCCCACTGACACCAATGATGGGACACTATTCCTCCCCACTGACACCAATGATGGGACACTATTCCTCCCACTGACACCAATGATGGGACACTATTCCTCCCACTGACACCAATGATGGGACACTATTCCTCCCACTGACACCAATGATGGGACACTATTCCTCCCCACTGACACCAACACCAATGATGGGACACTATTACCCCCACTGACACCAATGATGGGACACTATTCCTCCCACTGACACCAATGATGGGACACTATTCCCCCCACTGACACCAATGATGGGACACTATTCCTCCCACTGACACCAATGATGGGACACTATTCCCCCCACTGACACCAATGATGGGACACTATTCCTCCCACTGACACCAATGATGGGACACTATTCCTCCCACTGACACCAATGATGAGACACTATTCCCCCCACTGACACCAATGATGGGACACTATTCCTCCCACTGATACCAATGATGGGACACTATTCCCCCCACTGACACCAATGATGGGACACTATTCCTCCCACTGACACCAATGATGGGACACTATTCCTCCCACTGACACCAATGATGGGACACTATTCCTCCCACTGACACCAATGATGGGACACTATTCCCCCCACTGACACCAATGATGGGACACTATTCCTCCCACCGACACCAATGATGGGACACTATTCCCCCCACTGACACCAATGATGGGACACTATTCCCCCCACTGACACCAATGAAGGGACACTATTCCTCCCACTGACACTAATGATGGGACACTATTCCTCCCACTGACACCAATGATGGGACACTATTCCTCCCACTGATACCAATGATGGGACACTATTCCTCCCACTGATACCAATGATGGGACACTATTCCTCCCACTGACACCAATGATGAGACACTATTCCCCCACTGACACCAATGATGAGACACTATTCCTCCCACTGACACCAATGATGGGACACTATTCCTCCCACTGACACCAATGATGGGACACTATTCCCCCACTGACACCAATGATGGGACACTATTCCTCCCACTGACACCAATGATGGGACACTATTCCTCCCACTGACACCAATGATGGGACACTATTCCCCCCACTGACACTAATGATGGGGCACTATTCCTCCCACTGACACCAATGATGGGACACTATTCCCCCACTGACACCAATGATGGGACACTATTCCTCCCACTGACACCAATGATGGGACACTATTCCTCCCACTGACACCAATGATGGGACACTATTCCTCCCACTGACACCAATGATGGGACACTATTCCTCCCACTGACACCAATGATGGGACACTATTCCTCCCACTGACACCAATGATGGGACACTATTCCTCCCACTGACACCAATGATGGGACACTATTCCTCCCACTGACACCAATGATGGGACACTATTCCTCCCACTGACACCAATGATGGGAGTGACAGAACCGGGTCAGAGGTCAGCAGAGCTGCGATCATTCACAGGCCAAGTAACACTTTTATCTCTGATCTGTGATTGGTCCCTCCCCCCCTCCTCCTCCGGATTGGTCGGTGCCGGGATGAGACGGGAAATACCTTTCTTTGTAGATTTAGAGGAATCCTCAACCCCCCGAGGAGAGGGAGGCGGGGCGCCTTTCCTGGAGACCACCAGACCTGCGACACGACACGGGAGAAAATCACATAAAGTTACTTTTATATATATATACAGTATGTGACAAAAGTAAGTACACCCCTCTATCTTTTCATGCGACATCACTGAAGAAATGACACTTTGTATCTCCAATGTTGTGTAGTGAGTGTACATGGGGGGAGGGGTGTACACAGGGGGAGGGGTCTTGTGTAGTGAGTGTACATGGGGGAGGGGTGTACACATGGGGGGGAGGGGTGTACATGGGGGGGAGGGGTGTACACATGGGGGGGAGGGGTGTACACAGGGGGGGGGAGGGGTGTACACAGGGGGGAGGGGTGTACACATGGGGGGGAGGGGTGTACATGGGGGGGGGGTGTACACGGGGGGGAGGGGTGTACACATGGGGAGGAGTTATGTAGTGAGTGTACACAGGGGGGAGGGGTGTACATGGGGGAAGGGGTGTACACAGGGGGGAGTTGTGTTCACATGGGGAGGGGTTTTGTAGTGAGTGTACATGGGGGGGGAGGAGTGTACACAGGGGGGAGGGGTTTTGTAGTGAATGTACAGCTTGTATAACAAATAACTCAACACACAGCCATTCATGTCTAAACCGCTGGTAACAAAAGTCAGGACACCCTTAAGTCAAAATGTCCAAATTGGGCCCCAATTAGCCATTTTCCCCTCCCCCAGTGTCATGTGACTCGTTAGTGTTACAAGGTCTCAGGTGTGATAAATTTGGTGTTATCGCTCTCACTCCCTCATACTGGTCACTGGAAGGACACCATGGCCCCTCATGGCAAAGATCTCTCTGAGGATCTGATATAAAGAATTGTGTCTCTACATCAGGGGGGGGGGGGCAACCTCAGCACTCCAGCTGCGGTGAAACTACAAATCCCATCATGCCTCTGCCTCTAGGACTCATGCCTGGGACTGTCGGGGTTCTGCAATGTCTCATGGGACTTGTAGTTTCAAAATAGCTGGAGGGACGAGGTTGCCCCCCCTGCTACATTAAGAGGGGTTTACGATTTCCATTCCACCAACCCAACACAGCTTATCCGACACTCCGACAATCCGGCGACACGACCCATCCCATTCCCCAGAATAACGAGACACACAGCTCTGTTCTCTGGTTCCAAAATGAATGAATACTTTAATGGTACAACTCAGTCTTTTATACACCAAAAAGCATGCTGCAGTAATCACAGGGACATACACACTCCACCCACAACATCACACAATGGGGGGCTGACGAGTCTCCAATACACATTCCTTTTAGATAATGACATTCAGCTGAGCTGATCATTCCCCAGACATTCTGGCACCGAATCTACAGGAGTTAATTACTACAGATGACACGTCACATTCCACATCTATTCATCAATAGAATTCACACAATGAGTTCCCCTCAATCCACATCTTAGACAGACCTTCTGACTCCGCGATAAGCTCTTCTCACCTGCTACACAATACACATTCCTTTTAGATAATGACATTCAGCTGAGCTGATCATTCCCCAGACATTATGGCACCGAATCTACAGGGAGTTAATTACTACAGCTGACACGTCACATTCAGGTGAGAAGAGCTTATCGTGGAGTCAGAACGTCTGTCTAAGATGTGGATTGAGGGGAACTCATTGTGTGAAGTCTATTGATGAATAGATGTGGAATGTGACGTGTCAGCTGTAGTAATTAACTTCTGTAGATTCGGTGCCATAATGTCTGGGGAATGATCAGCTCACTATGAGTTCCCCTCAATCCACATCTTAGACAGACCTTCTGACTCTGTGATAAGCTCTTCTCACCTGCTACAC
>JAJQKJ010001387.1:62500-103222 GCA_029574335.1 Rana kukunoris
CTCCGCCCACACCTCCATCATTCTTTCCTTCGGATTCGTCCATTTCAATGCCAGCCCATTGGCCGGTGGCAAACTGGGTGGAGCCACAGAACCTCAGCGTGCCGACCTATAGGAGGAGGAGAGGGACAGCGTCAAGGTGAGGATTTCCCAAGCTCATCAATGAGCAGGTTTTATTTTTTTTAATTGTTGCTTTTAATTCAACTCAGAATATGGAAAAATATATATAAAAACAGTAAACTCTGCGAGTCAATCCAAGAGCAGTGTGGGTGTATTACCCCCCAAATCCCGACAGAGTTCAGGAAGAGAGAGGAAGGGAGGAGATTACATTTACTGGTTCTACATTTCTTCAGTTACTTCCTGGTTTCTGGCCTAGGCCACAATGATGTCATACATCCCAGGAGGGGAGGGGTTTTCTTAGCTAAGCACACCCTCCTGCCTGCATGCCTGAGCTAAGGGCAGATGGATTACAGAATACTCATGCACTTGGGAGGAGCCTGTGATCCTCATGCACATGGGAGAACCTTGTGAGACGTATGTACATGGGAGGAGTATTGGGAGGAGCCGGTGATGCTCATGTACATGGGAGGAGTATTGGGAGGAGCCGGTGATACTCATGCATATGGGAGGAGTATTGGGAGGAGCCTGTGATGCTCATGTACATGGGAGGAGTATTGGGAGGAGCATGTGATATTCGTGCACATGGGAGGAGCCTGTGATACTCATGCATATGGGAGGAGTATTGGGAGGAGCCTGAGACATATGTACATGGGAGGAGTATTGGGAGGAGCCTGAGCCATATGTACATGGGAGGAGTATTGGGAGGAGCCTGTGATATTCGTGCACATGGGAGGAGCCTGTGATACTCATGCATATGGGAGGAGTATTGGGAGGAGCCTGTGATAATCATGCACATGGGAGGAGCCTGTGATCCTAATGCATATGGGAGGAGTATTGGGAGGAGCCGGTGATACTCATGCATATGGGAGGAGTATTGGGAGGAGCCTGTGATACTCATGTACATGGGAGGAGTATTGGGAGGAGCCTGTGATGCTCATGTACATGGGAGGAGTATTGGGAGGAGCCTGTGATGCTCATGCACATGGGAGGAGTATTGGGAGGAGCCTGTGATACTCATGTACATGGGAGGACTATTGGGAGGAGCCTGTGATACTCATGTACATGGGAGGAGTATTGGGAGGAGCCTGTGATACTCATGCATATGGGAGGAGTATTGGGAGGAGCCTGTGATACTCATGCATATGGGAGGAGTATTGGGAGGAGCCTGTGATACTCATGTACATGGGAGGAGTATTGGGAGGAGCCTGTGATATTCGTGCACATGGGAGGAGCCTGTGATACTCATGCATATGGGAGGAGTATTGGGAGGAGCCTGTGATAATCATGCACATGGGAGGAGCCTGTGATCCTAATGCATATGGGAGGAGTATTGGGAGGAGCCGGTGATACTCATGCATATGGGAGGAGTATTGGGAGGAGCCTGTGATACTCATGTACATGGGAGGAGTATTGGGAGGAGCCTGTGATACTCATGCATATGGGAGGAGTATTGGGAGGAGCCTGTGAGACTCATGCATATGGGAGGAGTATTGGGAGGAGCCTGTGATGCTCATGTACATGGGAGGAGTATTGGGAGGAGCCTGTGATGCTCATGCACATGGGAGGAGTATTGGGAGGAGCCTGTGATACTCATGTACATGGGAGGAGTATTGGGAGGAGCCTGTGATACTCATGTACATGGGAGGAGTATTGGGAGGAGCCTGTGATACTCATGTACATGGGAGGAGTATTGGGAGGAGCCTGTGATACTCATGTACATGGGAGGACTATTGGGAGGAGCCTGTGATACTCATGTACATGGGAGGACTATTGGGAGGAGCCTGTGATACTCATGTACATGGGAGGAGTATTGGGAGGAGCCTGTGATACTCATGCATATGGGAGGAGTATTGGGAGGAGCCTGTGATACTCATGTACATGGGAGGAGTATTGGGAGGAGCCTGTGATACTCATGCATATGGGAGGAGTATTGGGAGGAGCCTGTGATACTCATGCATATGGGAGGAGTATTGGGAGGAGCCTGTGATACTCATGCATATGGGAGGAGTATTGGGAGGAGCCTGTGATACTCATGCATATGGGAGGAGTATTGGGAGGAGCCGGTGATACTCATGCATATGGGAGGAGTATTGGGAGGAGCCTGTGATACTCATGTACATGGGAGGAGTATTGGGAGGAGCCTGTGATGCTCATGCACATGGGAGGAGTATTGGGAGGAGCCTGTGATACTCATGTACATGGGAGGAGTATTGGGAGGAGCCTGTGATACTCATGTACATGGGAGGAGTATTGGGAGGAGCCTGTGATACTCATGTACATGGGAGGAGTATTGGGAGGAGCCTGTGATACTCATGTACATGGGAGGAGTATTGGGAGGAGCCTGTGATACTTATGTACATGGGAGGACTATTGGGAGGAGCCTGTGATACTCATGTACATGGGAGGAGTATTGGGAGGAGCCTGTGATACTCATGTACATGGGAGGACTATTGGGAGGAGCCTGTGATACTCATGTACATGGGAGGAGTATTGGGAGGAGCCTGTGATACTCATGCATATGGGAGGAGTATTGGGAGGAGCCTGTGATACTCATGTACATGGGAGGACTATTGGGAGGAGCCTATTGTACATGGAGGAGTATTGGGAGGAGCCTGTGATACTCATGCATATGGGAGGAGTATTGGGAGGAGCCTGTGATACTCATGCATATGGGAGGAGTATTGCATATGGAGGAGTATTGGGAGGAGCCTGTGATACTCATGCATATGGGAGGAGTATTGGGAGGAGCCGGTACTCATGATATGGGAGGAGTATTGGGAGGAGCCGGTGATACTCATGCATATGGGAGGAGTATTGGGAGGAGCCTGTGATACTCATGCATATGGGAGGAGTATTGGGAGGAGCCTGTGAGACTCATGTACATGGGAGGAGTATTGGGAGGAGCCTGTGATACTCATGTACATGGGAGGAGTATTGGGAGGAGCCTGTGATACTTAAAAACATGGGATTTTTTCCTTTTTAATACATTTCCAAAGATTTCAAAACTTCTTCCACGTTGTCATTATTGGGGAATTGTTTGTAGAATTTCGAGGAAAATAATGAATTCACTCCTTTTTGGAATAAGGCTGCAACATAACAAAATGTGGGAAAACTGAAGCGCTGTGAATACTTTCTGGGTGCATTGCGTGTATATATATATATATTATATAATATCACTTTGAATAATTGTTAAAAAACAAATGACAGGCCTTTTTTTTCCACTAAACTTCCAAATTATCACAGCAAATGCTTGAATAAACAAACACACACAGCACCTCCCCCCCCCGCCCCGCCCCCGCACATCAGACAGAATACATAGATGGGTCACACAGCAAGCACGTGGTCTGCATCCTGACCGGCGGTCCTCGTCGGGCTCATACAAGACTAATGCACTTCATTAGACAACAAACACCGCCCCCTGCTGGCCAATAAAAAAGGTATTCCCCCCCCCAACAGAGAAAATCGCTCCGCACAGAATTTCATTTCCTCTTTAATCGCTTCAGCAAATTATTCCTCGTCTTCCGCCAGATAAAGAGCAGAAATATCGCGCTGTAAATCGGCGTGTCAGGCGGTGACATGGTGATTGCCGCCACTTCGGGAAAACAAGTCAATCACCGAACAAATGAAGCAGGAAGACGATCGGTGCGGGGGAAGAGCCTCCGGAATCCCGGGGGGGGGGGGCACATCTATAAAAGGGGGGGGGGACACCCCAATATTTGTTTATTTGTTCTCCTTTTGCAATATCTCTCCTTTTATAGACATTTTGATTTTTAAAAGGATTCTTTTTTATTTTTTTCACAAGTTCTACTTCTCTCCTCTGTAATACAGATCAGATCAGCCCCAATTCTCCCCCCATTGGCACTCCTGGCTCCTCCCCCCGCCCGTGCTCCTGGCTCCTCCCCCCCGCCCGTGCTCCTGTGCTCTCGGCTCCTCCCCCCGCCTGTGCTCTCGGATCCTCCCCCCGCCCGTGCTCCTGGCTCCTCCCCCCGCCCGTGCTCCTGTGCTCTCGGCTTCTCCCCCCGCCCGTGCTCCTGGCTCCTCCCCCCGCCCGTGCTCCTGGCTCCTCCCCTCCCTCCTGTGCTCCCATCTCCTCCCCCCGCCTGTGCTCTCGGCTCCTCCCCCCACCCGTGCTCTCGGCTCCTCCCCCCACCCGTGCTCCTGGCTCCTCCCCTCCCTCCTGTGCTCTCGGCTCCTCCCCCCACCTGTGCTCTCGGCTCCTCCCCCCCGCCCGTGCTCCTGGCTCCTCCCCTCCCTCCTGTGCTCTCGGCTCCTCCCCCCACCTGTGCTCTCGGCTTCTCCCCCCACCTGTGCTCTCGGCTTCTCCCCCCACCTGTGCTCTCGGCTCCTCCCCCCACCCGTGCTCCTGGCTCCTCCCCTCCCTCCTGTGCTCTCGGCTTCTCCCCCCACCTGTGCTCCTGGCTCCTCCCCCACCCGTGCTCCTGGCTCCTCCCCTCCCTCCTGTGCTCTCGGCTCCTCCCCCCACCTGTGCTCTCGGCTCCTCCCCCCCGCCCGTGCTCCTGGCTCCTCCCCTCCCTCCTGTGCTCTCGGCTCCTCCCCCCCACCTGTGCTCTCGGCTCCTCCCCCCCACCTGTGCTCTCGGCTTCTCCCCCCACCTGTGCTCCTGGCTCCTCCCCCACCCGTGCTCCTGGCTCCTCCCCTCCCTCCTGTGCTCTCGGCTTCTCCCCCCACCTGTGCTCTCGGCTCCTCCCCCACCCGTGCTCCTGGCTCCTCCCCTCCCTCCTGTGCTCTCGGCTCCTCCCCCCACCCGTGCTCTCGGCTTCTCCCCCCACCTGTGCTCTCGGCTCCTCCCCCACCCGTGCTCCTGGCTCCTCCCCTCCCTCCTGTGCTCTCGGCTTCTCCCCCCACCTGTGCTCTCGGCTCCTCCCCCACCCGTGCTCCTGGCTCCTCCCCTCCCTCCTGTGCTCTCGGCTCCTCCCCCCACCTGTGCTCTCGGCTCCCCCCCCCCAACTGCCGCCACTGGAACGTCCCATGAGGCATTGATGGGACTTGTAGTTCAGCCTGAGGGCCATTGGTGCTGGACGTCCTTCAGCCAGGAAATGAGGAAGGGCCAAATTGCTGCAGCTACACCTGTGCAAGACTGAAGGGGGAGGAGCCGCTACACCTGTGCAAGACTAAAGGGGGAGGAGTTACTACACCTGTGCAAGACTGAAGGGGGAGGAGCCGCTACACCTGTGCAAGACTAAAGGGGGAGGAGTTACTACACCTGTGCAAGACTGAAAGGGGAGGAGCCGGATGACTGTGCAAGACTAAAGGGGAGGAGTTGCTACTATACCTGTGCAAGATTGGTAAAACGTTCGATGTGAGGATCGTACAAACACACAATCATTGCCATACTTCCTCTAGTACGTTTGGCTCCATACATCACCAGCGCCATCTAGTGGCCACAATACTTTTTTTTTCTTTACGGCCAATGAGGTCGCAGGAATGATAAAATGATAAAAGGAACTAAACATATTAGAGAATATACGGGAACTTCGGAGAAATCTCTCAATGCCGTGAAGAGAACATTTTACAAAATGAAAAAACATTTAAAAACAAATTGTTTTAATAAAAACCGATCCAGAGATTAAAGATGGCCGCTACAGTGAGGGGGGGGTATTTGATCGGCGGCCGATTCTGTGACAAAGAAACGATCGGTCTCTGTAATTTTATTGGTCGGATTATTATAACGGAGATAAAAACAACAAAAATATCCAGAAAACCGCATGTCATAAAAAGTTATAAATTGATTTGCATTTTAATGAGTGGAATAAGTATGTGAACCCCTTAGTGATTGGTGCAGAATCCCTTGTTGGGGATCACAGAGGTCAGACGTTTTCTTGAAGTTGGGGGAGGGTCCTTAGTAGTTGGGGGAGGGTCCTTGTTGGAGGTCAGACGTTTCTTGGAGTTGGGGGAGGTTCCTTAGTAGTGGGGGGGGCCTTAGTAGCTGGGGGAGGGTCCTTAGTAGCTGGGGGAGGGTCCTTGTTGGTGATCGGTGGAGGTCAGACGTTTCTTGGAGTTGGGGAGGTTCCTTAGTAGTTGGGGGAGGGTCCTTAGTAGTTGGGGGAGGTTCCTTAGTAGTTGGGGGAGGTTCCTTAGTAGCTGGGGGAGGGTCCTTGTTGGTGATCGGTGGAGGTCAGATGTTTTCTTGGAGTTGGGGGAGGTTCCTTAGTAGTTGGGGGAGGGTCCTTAGTAGTTGGGGGAGGGTCCTTAGTAGCTGGGGGAGGGTCCTTAGTAGCTGGGGGAGGGTCCTTGTTGGTGATCGGTGGAGGTCAGACGTTTCTTGGAGTTGGGGAGGGTCCTTAGTAGTTGGGGGAGGGTCCTTAGTAGTTGGGGGAGGGTCCTTAGTAGTTGGGGGAGGTTCCTTAGTAGCTGGGGGAGGGTCCTTGTTGGTGATCGGTGGAGGTCAGATGTTTTCTTGGAGTTGGGGGAGGTTCCTTAGTAGTTGGGGGAGGGTCCTTAGTAGTTGGGGGAGGGTCCTTAGTAGCTGGGGGAGGGTCCTTGTTGGTGATCGGTGGAGGTCAGACGTTTCTTGGAGTTGGGGAGGGTCCTTAGTAGTTGGGGGAGGGTCCTTAGTAGTTGGGGGAGGGTCCTTAGTAGTTGGGGGAGGGTCCTTAGTAGCTGGGGGAGGGTCCTTAGTAGCTGGGGGAGGGTCCTTGTTGGTGATCGGTGGAGGTCGGACATTTTCTTGGAGTTGGCCTCCAGGTTTGCACATCTCAGGAGGGATTTTCTCCTCTCCGAGTCATGAAGGTTTCCAGGCTGACGTTTGGTCCCTCCAACCTTCAGCTCCTCCACATATTTTCTATGGGATTAAGGTCTGGAGACCGGCTAGGCCACTCCCATCACGTGCTTCTTCTTGAGCCCCTCCTTTGTTGCCCTGGCCGTGTGTTTTGTTTCATTGTCAGTGACAGCGCCGCCCTCCCAAAGGTACTCCTCCAAAATAATGACTGGCCCTTTAAGTGTGTGCAGGGTGCCGGACACACAGCTGCTATGGGAGGCATGACGTGTTTGTGATCATGTGATTGCAAAGAAGAATCTCTATTGGCTTTATTTAGAAAGTCCTCGGGGGCGCTGAGCTCTGCGCCCAGAACACTCCCTCTATAGGTCTCCATCATTGTTCCCTGCTGTGGTGTGTGATTGGCGGGTCCCGCCCCTTCACTTCCAGGTTCTCTGACTCATCACCGCCGTCCTAAAAGGAGGATGACGGGCGACTTTTACTGTAAGTGCTGCAAGAACGAGAAAACCTGCTGTAAAGGGGGCCTCCGACGGGGGACACCTGCTGTAAAGGGGGGTTCTGACGGGGACACCTGCTGTAAAGACGGGCTCTGATGGGGGACACCTGCTGTAAAGGGGGGCTCCGACGGGAAAACCATGCTGTAAAGGGGGGGTCCGACGGGGGACACCTGCTGTAAAGGGGGGGTCCGACGGGCACCTTAGTGGAGAAGACCCGGAGAGGGGAGAAGAACCGGCAGAGACAGAAGACATCAGCAGAGGAGGCAGAAGAGCCAGAAAAAGTCGTAAGAGACCCTCGGGGGCGGGATCAGTGAGGACGGCTCTCATTGATCTCCACTCGTCATGTGACATGAGCCCCCCGACGTCGGAGCGTTTGTTGTACCCGGGGGTCCCGGCCTCAGATACAAATCAATTTATAACTTTTATGAAATGTGATTTTCTGGATATTTTTATTCTCTCCCTGTTATACTAATCCGACCAATAAAATTACAGAGACCGATCGTTTCTTTGTCACAGAATCAGCCGCCGATCGAATACTCCCCCCTCCCCCCTCCCCCTCACTGACAATCTGAGGAAATCTATTCAGGGAATAAACTTTGTGCATCAGAAATGAAAGAGCCGAAAATGGCGCCTCGGAGGAAACGTTACCTTCTGCCCGGCGATCAGCACTCGGTCCCCCGTCTTCAGCCCGGCCGATCGGCGCGGCGTGCTCCGGAGGGCGCTGTCAGATTTGGGGAGGATGAAGGTGGAGAGATCTCGGGGGAGGGGAACGGCGTCCAGCAGAAGCTGTTTGATTTCTTTGGCTACGGCGGCGGCGTCCGCCATCTCCAGGGGCATGTCCACCGGATCCGGAACCACGTCCGCCGGGGTCTGTCCTTTATCGTCCTGCAGAGACAGAGAGAGAGAGAGAGAGAGAGAGAGAGAGACCATCAGAGAGACAGAGAGAGAGAGTGCCAATCAGAGACAGAGAGAGAGAGAGAGAGAGAATCAGAGAGCGCCAATCAGAGAGAGAGAGACCATCAGAGAGCGCCAATCAGAGCGACAGAGAGAGAGCGCCAATCAGAGAGAGAGAGAGCGCCAATCAGAGAGAGAGAGAGAGACCATCAGAGAGCGCCAATCAGAGAGACAGAGAGAGCGCCAATCAGAGAGAGAGAGAGAGAGAGCGCCAATCAGAGAGAGAGAGAGAGAGCGCCAATCAGAGAGAGAGAGACCATCAGAGACCGCCAATCAGAGAGACAGAGAGAGAGAGAGCGCCAATCAGAGAGAGAGAGAGAGAGAGAGCGCCAATCAGAGAGACAGAGAGAGAGAGCGCCAATCAGAGAGACAGAGAGAGAGCGCCAATCAGAGAGACAGAGAGAGAGCGCCAATCAGAGAGACAGAGAGAGAGCGCCAATCAGAGAGACAGAGAGAGAGCGCCAATCAGAGAGACAGAGAGAGAGAGCGCCAATCAGAGAGACAGAGAGAGAGAGCGCCAATCAGAGAGTGCCAATCAGAGAGACAGAGAGAGAGACCATCAGAGAGCGCCAATCAGAGAGACAGAGAGAGAGAGCGTCAATCAGAGAGACAGAGCGCCAATCAGAGACAGAGAGAGAGCGCCAATCAGAGAGCGCCAATCAGAGACAGAGAGAGACCATCAGAGAGCGCCAATCAGAGAGAGAGAGAGAGAGAGACCATCAGAGAGCGCCAATCAGAGAGACAGAGAGAGAGAGAGAGAATCAGAGAGCGCCAATCAGAGAGAGAGAGAGAGACCATCAGAGAGCGCCAATCAGAGAGACAGAGAGAGAGCGCCAATCAGAGAGAGAGAGAGAGAGCGCCAATCAGAGAGAGAGAGAGAGACCATCAGAGAGCGCCAATCAGAGACAGAGAGAGAGCGCCAATCAGAGAGACAGAGAGAGAGAGCGCCAATCAGAGAGAGAGAGAGAGAGAGAGCGCCAGAGAGACAGAGAGAGAGAGCGCCAATCAGAGAGACAGAGAGAGAGCGCCAGAGAGACAGAGAGAGAGAGCGCCAATCAGAGAGACAGAGAGAGAGCGCCAGAGAGACAGAGAGAGAGAGCGCCAATCAGAGAGACAGAGAGAGAGAGCGCCAATCAGAGAGACAGAGAGAGAGCGCCAATCAGAGAGACAGAGAGAGAGAGAGACAGAGAGAGAGAGCGCCAATCAGAGAGACAGAGAGAGAGCGCCAATCAGAGAGCGCCAATCAGAGAGACAGAGAGAGAGACCATCAGAGAGCGCCAATCAGAGAGACAGAGAGAGAGAGCGCCAATCAGAGAGACAGAGCGCCAATCAGAGACAGAGAGAGAGCGCCAATCAGAGAGCGCCAATCAGAGAGACAGAGAGAGACCATCAGAGAGCGCCAATCAGAGAGAGAGAGAGAGAGAGACCATCAGAGAGCGCCAATCAGAGAGACAGAGAGAGAGAGAGAGAGAGAGCGCCAATCAGAGAGACAGAGCGCCAATCAGAGACAGAGAGAGAGCGCCAATCAGAGAGACAGAGAGAGAGCGCCAATCAGAGAGACAGAGAGAGAGCGCCAATCAGAGAGACAGAGAGAGAGCGCCAATCAGAGAGACAGAGAGAGAGCGCCAATCAGAGAGACAGAGAGAGCGACAATCAGAGAGACAGAGAGAGCGCCAGAGAGACAGAGAGAGAGCGCCAATCAGAGAGACAGAGAGAGAGCGCCAATCAGAGAGAGAGAGAGAGATGGGGTGTGTTCTTTATCATCCTGCAGAGACAGAGAGAGAGCACCAATCAGAGAGAGAGAGCGCCAGAGAGAAAGAGAGAGCGCCAATCAGAGAGAGAGAGCGCCAATCAGAGAGAGAGAGAGAGAGATGGGGTGTGTTCTTTATCGTCCTGCAGAGACAGAGAGAGAGCGCCAATTAGAGAGACAGAGAGAGCGCCAATCAGAGAGACAGAGAGAGCGCCAGAGAGACAGAGAGAGAGCGCCAATCAGAGAGACAGAGAGAGAGCGCCAATCAGAGAGAGAGAGAGAGAGAGAGATGGGGTGTGTTCTTTATCATCCTGCAGAGACAGAGAGAGAGCGCCAATCAGAGAGAGAGAGCGCCAGAGAGAGAGAGAGAGCGCCAATCAGAGAGAGAGAGCGCCAATCAGAGAGAGAGAGAGAGAGATGGGGTGTGTTCTTTATCGTCCTGCAGAGACAGAGAGAGAGCGCCAATCAGAGAGAGCGCCAATCAGAGAGAGAGAGAGAGAGAGAGAGAGCGCCAATCAGAGAGAGAGAGAGAGAGAGAGATGGGGTGTGTTCTTTATCGTCCTGCAGAGACAGAGAGAGAGAGCGCCAATTAGAGAGACAGAGAGAGAGCGCCAATCAGAGAAAGAGAGAGAGCGCCAATCAGAGAGAGAGAGAGAGAGAGCGCCAATCAGAGAGAGAGAGAGAGAGCGATGGGGTGTGTTCTTTATCGTCCTGCAGAGACAGAGAGAGAGCGCCAATCAGAGAGACAGAGAGAGAGAGCGCCAATCAGAGAGAGAGAGAGAGAGCGCCAATCAGAGAGAGCGAGAGACAGAGCGAGTGCCAATTAGAGAGCGCTAGAGAGAGAGAGCGCCAATCAGAGAGAGAGCGCCAGAGACAGAGAGACAGACAATCGGAGAGAGAGCGCCAATCAGAGAGAGAGAGAGATGGGGTGTAATCTTTATCGTCCTGCAGAGACAGAGAGAGAGAGAGAGAGAGAGAGAGAGAGAGAGAGAGAGAGAGAGACCATCAGAGAGCGCCAATCAGAGAGAGAGAGAGAGCGCCAATCAGAGAGCGCCAATCAGAGAGACAGAGAGAGAGACCATCAGAGAGCGCCAATCAGAGAGACAGAGAGAGAGAGCGCCAATCAGAGAGACAGAGCGCCAATCAGAGAGACAGAGAGAGAGCGCCAATCAGAGAGACAGAGAGAGAGCGCCAATCAGAGAGAGCGCCAATCAGAGAGACAGAGAGAGCGCCAATCAGAGAGACAGAGAGAGAGCGCCAATCAGAGAGACAGAGAGAGAGCGCCAATCAGAGAGACAGAGAGAGAGAGAGAGATGGGGTGTGTTCTTTATCATCCTGCAGAGACAGAGAGAGAGCGCCAATCAGAGAGAGAGCGCCAGAGAGAGAGCGCCAATCAGAGAGAGAGAGAGAGAGATGGGGTGTGTTCTTTATCGTCCTGCAGAGACAGAGAGAGAGCGCCAATTAGAGAGACAGAGAGAGAGCGCCAATCAGAGAAAGAGAGCGCCAATCAGAGAGACAGAGAGAGAGAGCGCCAATCAGAGAGAGAGAGAGAGAGCGCCAATCAGAGAGAGAGAGAGAGAGAGAGCGCCAATCAGAGAGAGAGAGCGCCAATCAGAGAGAGAGAGAGCGATGGGGTGTGTTCTTTATCGTCCTGCAGAGACAGAGAGAGAGCGCCAATCAGAGAGACAGAGAGAGAGAGCGCCAGAGAGAGAGAGCGCCAATCAGAGAGACAGAGAGAGCGCCAATCAGACAGAGAGAGAGCGCCAATCAGAGAGAGCGAGAGACAGAGCGAGTGCCAATTAGAGAGCGCTAGAGAGAGAGCGCCAATCAGAGAGAGAGCGCCAGAGAGAGAGAGCGCCAGAGAGAGAGAGAGAGTTTAGTTCTGATGGCAACACGTACATACTGGGCCATGCAAATTACGACCAGGAGTCCATACAGAATCAAAGAAACAGCTATGACTGTACAACCAATAAAAACGGAAGAAAATTGCTGAATGTGTGTCGCAGTCTGGGCCTCTACATCCTCAACGGCCGTACCCAGGGAGACTCTGTAGGAAGGTACACATTTAGCTCCCATGTAGGCAGCAGTGTGGTAGACTACGCCATCACAGATATGAACCCCACACTCATCAATGGTTTTACAGTCACCCCACAAACACACCTATCAGACCACAACCAACTACTGCTATACATCAAATCTTCCAGCAAACCATCACCGAAACTCCATCGGGCGTCTCTCCGCAACCTGCCACCATCATTTAAATGGTCCAAACATTCTACCACAAAATACAGAGAGGTAACTGACAGAACCGACATTAAAAAAAAACTTGAAAACTTCCAAAACACCACCTATGAGATAAGCCCACCAGGTGTGAACCAGGCAGCAAAGGACTTCCATAAACTACTACACACCATCGCAGAAACAGCCCAGCTGAGAAAAAGCAACTATAAGAAACCATCCAACAAACAATCCAATAAATGGTTGGACAAAGAATGCAAAGCATTAAGGAACACCTTACGGACCGTCTCCAACAACAAACACAGAGACCCCGACAATGCTGACCTAAGGATAGCCCATAGCACCCTACAGAAAAAATACAAACAAACCCTTAAAAAGAAAAAGCAAAACCTCATCTCCAAAAACCTACAACAGCTGGAAGAGGCACTTCAGGAAAATTCTTTCTGGGAAATATGGAAGAATATTGGATCAGCACCCAGGAGAAACAATCTCCACATCCAAAATGGCGACATCTGGCTCAACTACTTCAAGGACCTCTACAAAAATATCCCAGAGGAGGCTCTAACTGTAGAACAAACAGACATCATCAAAAGACTTCATGATATGGAGGAAAAAATTAATGACTTCCAGAACCCCCTAGATGTACCGATTACACCACAAGAAATTGGGGAGAAAATCCAAAACCTGCAAACCAAAAAATCCAGTGGGATGGATGGAATCCTGCCAGAGATGATTAAACACGGCTCCCCAGAGGTACACGCTGCAATGTGTAAACTGTTCAATCTGGTCCTGAGTGCTGGTTACTACCCTACAGTATGGAACCAAGGCCTCATAACACCCGGGATCCATAAGAGTGGAGACCACTACGATCCAGCCAACTACAGGGGGATCCCATGTGTCAGCAGCACACTAGGGAAACTATTCAATAGTATCCTCAACAAACGGATCCTCAACTTCCTGACACAACACAATGTCCTCAGCAGAAGTCAGGCAGGGTTCATACCAAACCATCGCACTACAGACCACATCTACACCCTGCACAGCCTCATCAAGAACCACGTCCACCAAACAAAACATGGGAAGATATTCGCCTGCTTTGTGGACTTTAAGAAGGCATTTGACTCAGTGTGGCACCCAGGCCTGTTCCTCAAACTATTGGAGAGTGGAATAGGAGGGAAAACATACGATGTCATCAAGAGTTCATACACTGAGAACAGCTGCAGCGTAAAGGTGAACGGGAAAAGAACGGAACACTTCCGGCAGACCCGAGGAGTCAGACAGGGCTGCAGCCTAAGTCCAACCCTCTTCAACATCTATATCAATGAACTGGCTGCGGCTCTAGAATCCTCCCCAGCACCAGGACTGACTCTACATGACACCGAGGTGAAGTTCCTGCTGTATGCAGATGACCTCCTGCTTCTGTCACCAACAGAGAAAGGCCTACAAGAGAAATACAGTGCCACATGGGCACTACCAATCAACCCCAGCAAAACAAAAACCATGGTGTTCCAAAAGAAAAATACAAAGAGCCCTTCCTTTACAATAAACAACTGCACTGTGGATGAAACTAACAGTTACACCTACCTCGGCCTGGACATCACCCAATCAGGATGTTTCAAGCCAGCCATAGAGGCACTAAAAGACAAGGCATGCAGAGCCTACTATGACATCAGGAGACGGCTGTACCACCTAAAACCACCCGTGAGAGTCTGGCTCAGAATATTTGATAGCGTCATCGCCCCAATTCTTCTTTATGGCAGTGAAGTTTGGGGTTCTGTCACCTACCCAGACCAATCCAAATGGGACACCAGTCCAACAGAAATATTCCATCTGGAATTCTGCAAGCACCTCCTCCAAGTCCATCAGAGCTCCTCCCACAGTGCTTGCCGGTCCAAGCTGGGCAGATTTCCCTTACATCTTGCAGTACAGAAGAGGGCGCTATCATACTGGGACCACCTACAAAACAGCAGTCCCAACGCATACCACCATAAAGCCTTACTGGACAGTAAGAACCAGTCCAAGCCGTGTGGCCTGCAACAACTTATCAACACCTTGTCTGTCCCAAACTCTCAACAATGCGGCCTGACAAAATCACACATAAAAAACATAATGGACAACTCCAAAGAAAAACATGTTGGAGATACGAAATAACAAACTCCAAAAAACTAACAATTTACCAGTCACTGCAGAGAGACTACAAACTGGCCCCCTACCTGGAGGTGCTACAAGACCCCAAAGACAGACAGACAATGAGCCGTACAGACTGAGCGCCCACAGCCTGGAAATACAGACAGACCTACAAGCCCAGGGAGAGGAGACTGTGCCAGCAATGTGACCAGGGGGTCCCGGAGGATGAGGAACACTTCCTGCTACAATGTGACCAGGGGGTCCCGGAGGATGAGGAACACTTCCTGCTACAATGTGACCAGGGGGTCCCGGAGGATGAGGAACACTTCCTGCTACAATGTGACCAGGGGGTCCCGGAGGATGAGGAACACTTCCTGCTACAATGTGACCAGGGGGTCCCGGAGGATGAGGAACACTTCCTGCTACAATGTGACCAGGGGGTCCCGGAGGATGAGGAACACTTCCTGCTACAATGTGACCAGGGGGTCCCGGAGGATGAGGAACACTTCCTGTTACATTGCCCCAAGTACTCATCAGTGAGGGACACTCATTTCCAGAGACTCTCCGCTCTCATCCCCAACTTCAACTCTACAGAAGAGAAGAGGAAACTACAATTTCTACTGGGAGAAGAGGAGCCAACGGTGAAGATAGCTGCCCAATATGTGAGAGCGTGTCACCGACTGAGAGGGACATGAGACACTGAGGACTTAGTCCTTTCACAGACTTATGACCATTCCCCTTTATATTACCCCCCTCCCCGTTATATTACCCCCCTCCACGTTATATTTCCCCCTCCCCGTTACATTACCCCCCTTCCCTTTTTCTTATACAAACTATACTGCTTTGGCAATGCTAATATGTATTTGGTCCTGCCAATAAAGCTTATTTGAATTTGAATTTGAGAGAGAGAGAGAGACAATCGGAGAGAGAGCGCCAATCAGAGAGAGAGAGAGAGCGCCAATCAGAGAGAGAGAGAGAGAGAGAGAGATGGGGTGTATTCTTTATCGTCCTGCAGAGACAGAGAGAGAGCGCCAATCAGAGAGACAGAGAGAGAGAGCGCCAATCAGAGAGAGAGAGAGCGAGCACCAATTAGAGAGAGGGCGCCAGAGAGAGCGCGCCAGAGAGAGAGAGCGCCAATCAGAGAGAGAGAGAGATGGGGTGTGTTCTTTATCGTCCTGCAGAGACAGAGAGAGAGCGCCAGAGAGCCAATCAGAGAGAGAGCGCCAATCAGAGAGAGAGAGAGAGCGCCAATCAGAGAGAGAGAGCGCCAATCAGAGAGAGAGAGAGCGATGGGGTGTGTTCTTTATCGTCCTGCAGAGACAGAGAGAGAGCGTCAGAGAGACAGAGAGAGAGAGCGCCAATCAGAGAGAGAGCGCCAGAGAGAGAGAGCGCCAATCAGAGAGAGAGAGTGCCAGAGAGAGAGAGAGCGCCAATCAGAGAGAGCGCCAATCAGAGAGAGAGAGAGCGCCAATCAGAGAGAGAGAGAGAGAGCGCCAATCAGAGAGAGAGAGAGATGGGGTGTGTTCTTTATCATCCTGCAGAGACAGAGAGAGCGCCAATCATAGAGAGCGCCAATCAGAGAGAGAGAGATGGGGTGTGTTCTTTATCGTCCTGCAGAGACAGAGAGAGAGCGCCAATCAGAGAGACAGAGAGAGAGAGCGCCAATCAGAGAGACAGAGAGAGAGCGCCAATCAGAGAGACAGAGAGAGCGCCAATCAGAGAGACAGAGAGAGAGCGCGCCAATCAGAGAGAGAGAGAGAGACACAGAGCGAGAGCGCGCCAGAGAGAGCGCGCCAGAGAGAGAGAGCGCCAATCAGAGAGAGAGAGAGAGCGCCAATCAGAGAGAGAGAGAGAGACACAATCAGAGAGAGAGCGAGAGCGAGAGAGACACAATCAGAGAGAGAGACAATCAGAGAGAGAGAGACAATCAGAGAGAGAGAGAGACAATCAGAGAGAGAGAGAGAGAGAGACAATCAAAGAGAGCGAGCGCCAATCAGAGAGAGCGAGTGCCAATCAGAGAGAGAGCGAGCGCCAAGCAGAGAGAGAGAGAGAGAGGGCCAATCAGAGAGAGAGAGAGAGAGCGCCAATCAGAGAGAGAGCGCCTATCAGAGAGACAGAGAGAGAGCGCCTATCAGAGAGACAGAGAGACAGAGCGAGCGCCAATTAGAGAGAGCGCCAGAGAGAGAGCGCCAATCAGAGAGAGAGAGCTAGAGCGACACAATGAGAGAGAGAGAGAGACAATCAGAGAGAGAGCGAGCGCCAATCAGAGAGAGAGCGCGTCAATCACCACCAATGGGCCGAGGAGGCGGATCCGATGATTAGGAGCATCACACAGGTCAGGGGTCATGTCACCAGAGCTCTACGAGGGGGGGGGGGGGGGGGGGGGGACTTTAGATACAAATCAGTGTAAACTCAGCAACACCTCGTCTGTCCTAAACTCTCAAAAATGCGGAATGACAAAATCTCACATACAAAACATCATGGATAACTCCAAAGAACTGATAGAAACAGAGAGAGAGAGAGACAGAGACACAGAGAGAGAGCGCGAGAGAGACAGAAAGTGAGACAGACAGACACAGACAGAGACACAGAGAGAGAGAGAGAGACAGACAAACAGACAGACACACAGTGAGAGAGAGCGCGAGAGATACAGAGACAGACAGACAAAGACACACAGTGAGAGAGAGCGCGAGAGATACAGAGACAGACAGACACAGAGAGAGAGAGAGAGAGACACAGACAGACAGACAGAGAATCCCTTCCCACTCCCCCTTTTTTTATATATAACATGTTTGTTGTTTCTAAACAATTTTTTTTACATAAAATAGGAATTCAAAGCTGTAAATGAAAATGTCGGGTCAGGAAGGGGTTAATGGAAGAAGCCGATTGGTTTTTATGCACCGTGCCAGATTCTGCGCCCCCCCCCTCGATCATCGTCCGCCATACAAGATCATGCGTGTCGATCTCAGGACGGAACACAATGTGAAGCGGGGGAGGAGGATGAAAGGTGATTTCCTGTTTCCTGCCGACTAGAAAACCGACATGAAGAAGATTTGGTTACAAAGTATAAAAACCTCGGAAGCTGCAAATCTCATGACAAGAAAGAGACGGCCGGCATTGGGGAGAAAATATACAGAATGAGGATTTAAAGTGATTGGAAAGTCTCTCCCAATAAGAAGAACAAAACATCTTTGTACTGTACCGGCTCTGTAATGGATTTGCACAGAACAGCCCCGATCCTCCTCTTCTCGGGTCCCTCTTCTGTGATCCTGGCCCCTCCCTCCTGTCCAGTACCCCCCCACAGGAAGCAACTGTAACAGTCACCACCGTTTACGACCTTCCATCCACCCACTACAGCTTATACGACACTCCACAATCCAGCAGACACGATCGATTCCATTTCCCAGAATAACGAGACTCAGCTCTGTTCTCTAGTTCCAAAATGAATGAACGTTTTAATGGTTTCTTCTCCGCTTTTTATGCAGTTACAAGCATGTGACAGTAATCAAAGGGACAATGAAGTCTCCACCCCCCTATTCACACACTGAGGCTAATTACTAATTAGTATCCAGACATTTCGGCACCGGGCTATAATTGACATGCTAATTCAATACACCTGACAGGATACTGCCACTTAATCCACATCTTTAGACAGACGGTCTGTCTCCGACAGAAAGGTAGTCACACCTGGGCATCAATAGGCTTTAAACCGTGTTATCACACAATTTAGGAGCAGACCTAAATTTAACACCTCTACAGTCTTACACAATGGACAATGAAATGTCTAGTAGATGCATTTCACACCTTTCAAAAGCATGTGTCCCCACATTGAAGAGCCAACAACTTGGGATATCTCAAGACATCCTGCAAACATGAATTATTATTAATGTCCCATCTCATGTAATACATAAAGTATGATTTATTAGCCACCCTACACCCAAAAGGGCACAGGGTGAACTTAGACACAAGAGTCCGTAGGGCCGCTGACACAGGAGTATCTCTCATCCCTCAAAAGTCTCTGGTTGTCACAGGTCATTCCGTTACATCTCTCCCCTTTCGGTGGGAGACGGACACAGGAGAGAACCCCAAACAGATTGACTCCGAAGTCAGTCAGTAGTTCCAGTCCTCCGATGCTGGTATCCATACTGTACCCCAAATAAATTGCTCCAAACTGAGCATTACTCACCCCGCCAACCTCTGCCTCTCTCAGAGAACACGCCTGCCGCTGGGGAGAGGCCTGGACTGGCCCTTCTCCCTGGAGTCCTTTCAGCTGCTGGAGAGAAGACAGGGTGGCTGGGCTCAGTCCATCATGCTGTTGGGGGTCTGGGCCAACTGCCCCCCCTTCCTGGGGTATACCAGTGGAGACTGAAGTCCCACCCACTGGTGCTAGGTGAAAATCCCCCGGTGCTTGCAAAGCAAAGCCGACATCCTCCTGTCCAAGTCCTGTACCATTTTCTGGGGTTGTGTCAGTGTCGACTGAATTACCATCCACTTCCCCCAGGAACCCCCTCTTCTGTTAGTGGAGAGCAGAGGCCCGTGGCACTCTGCTCTCTTGCCAGCTCTTCCGCTGGGTTGCTGTGAGTGGAGATTGAAGTCCCATCCACTACCCCAGGAACCCCCTCTTCCGTTAGTGGGGAGCAGAGGCCCCGGGGCACTCTGCTCTGTGGCCAGCTCTTCTGCTGGGTTGCTGTGAGTGGAGACCACAGTCCCATCCACTACCACAGGGTCCCCCTCTTCTGTTAGTGGAGAGCAGAGGCCTGGGGCACTCTGCTCTGTGGCCAGCTCTTCTGCTGGGTTGCTGTGAGTGGAGACCACAGTCCCATCCACTATCACAGGAACTCCCTCTCCTGCTAGTTGGGAGCAGAGGCCTGGGGCACCCTGCTCTGTTGCCAGTGATTCAGCTGGGAGTAAAAGCTTTACCACCTCAGCTTGTTGCTGGAGAGAGGGGCCAACCGCCCAGGCTCCCTGGAACTCCACACCATCCGCTTCGGCTTTGGGGATGGCAATCTCCATATTTTTCCACTGCCAAATCATCAGCCTGGATTTCATAGTTGTCATCCGAAATTTCCTCATAGTCCAAGGCAATGGGAGTCCCACCCTGCTGCTGAGCCGAGTCTAGCAGCTGTCCGTAGGCGATTTCCAGCTACCATTCCTGAATGGCCAGAAACTCCAAATCTTCCTGTGACCAGTGGCCTCCCGAGATATTCAATTTTCCCACTCTGTGCTCCATTATGTCCTCCAAGCGCCACTCCCGATCATCCCCAAAGTCTGGATCACTGGACATCCTCCAATACAATAATCCCAGGCCATCATAGTCATAGCCTTCTGTGGGGCTGTCATCCGCTGACCACGGGCACTCTTGGGCTACATACCACCGGAGGGCTCTGTAGCTCTCGTCTAGCTGCATCTCTGCCCGGATCAGCCTGCTTAACTCCGCTATCCACTCCTGCTTCGGTTGTTCCCCCAACAACAGCATTCGTACGTCATACTGCGGCCAGTACCTTACATAGATGGAGAGCAGGACCTTTCCTTGGTGTTGCTGCTCCAGAGCTAACGCTTCCTTCCAGAGTTGGCACCGAATCACATCCGACCATCCCAGCAGGACCTCCTCTGATACTGGTCCTCTATGCTGTATCCGCATCTCTTGTAACCTCCTCCTGAATTCCTCTTCCATGGAGACTGGTATCTGCACCTTTCCTCTCTCTTTAGTTGGTGCTGCTGTGACTTCAGCTGCTGCAGCACTTCTTCGCTGTCGCAAGGTGGCATCTACAGAAGCTATAACTCGGTCCCTGATCTCCGGTGGAGGATTAGGACCATATTGTGCCAGTCCATGTTTAACAGCCCGATCAAAAAATTCTTCCTCGGGTGTCCTGTCTGTTACGCTGGGCCTCTTAGCTCTATTCATTTCGACCAGTTCTGCGATAATGTCCCTTTTCTTACGGTTGCTGGCCGGTCTGCCCCGGCTCTCCAGTAAGTCCATGAGGGAAAAGAGCTTCATCCGTTCATACAGCGTCTCCATTGTCATGTGTCCTTGTAGCCGTCCTTCTGAAGATGGAATCATCCCACAGCTGCCACCACTTGTAACGGTCACCACCGTTTACGACCTTCCATCCACCCAAGACAGATTATCCGACAATCCAGCAGACACGATCCATTCCATTTCCCAGAATAACGAGACTCTGCTCTTTTCTCTAGTTCCAAAATGAATGAACGCTTTAATGGTTTCTTCTCAGCTTTTTATGCAGTTACAAGCATGTGACAGTAATCAAAGGGACAATAAAATCTCCACCCCCCTAATCACACACTAAGGCTAATTACTATCCAGACATTTGGGCACCGGGCTATAATTGACATGCAAATTCAAAACACCTGACAGGAGACTGCCACTTAATCCACATCTTTAGACAGACGGACTGTCTCCGACAGAAAGGTTTTCCCACCTGGGCATCAATAGGCTTTAAACTGTGTTATCACACAATTTAGGAGCAGACCTGCTTTAACACCTCTACAGTCTTACACAATGGACAATGAGATGTCTAGGAGCCAATGCAATTAACACCTTTCAAAAGCATGTGTCCCCACATTGAATAACCAACAACTTGTGATATCTCAAGACATCCTGCAAACATGAATTATTATTAATGTCCCATCTCATGTAATACATGAATGATGATTTATTAGCCATTCTACGCCCAAAAGGGGCACAGGGTGGACTTAGTCCCAAGAGTTCTTAGGGCCGCTGGTACAGGAGTATCCCCTATCCCTCAAAAGTCTCTGGGCGTCACGGGTCATCCTGTTAGAGCAACATTGGCCCGGATTCACGTAGCACTTACGCCGACGTATCTACAGATACGCCGCGTAAGTACAAATGTGCGCCGTCGTATCTGTGCGCCAGACCCACAAACTAAGTTACGTCGAAAAAAAAGGATTTTTAATAACAGCTTACCTGTAAAATCCTTTTCTTGAAGTACATCACGGGACACAGAGCGCATAGTCATTACATATGGGTTATATGGGTACCTTCAGGTGTGGACACTGGTGTAATCAACTTCACAGGAAGTTCCTCCCTATATAACCCCCTCCCACTGAGAGTGCTTTAGTTTTGTAGCAAGCAATTTCTCTGAGGTTACACAATGTTCCCCAAAAGAGGGGTGGGAGCTCTGTGTCCCGTGATGTACTTCAAGAAAAGGATTTTACAGGTAAGCTGTTTATTAAAAATCCTTTTTTCTTTATCGTACATCACGGGACACAGAGCGCATAGTCATTACATATGGGATGTCCTAAAGCAATGCTCTATGAAGGGAGGGAGACCGTAAGGCCAAGAATAGCCAAACAGAAAAACATATCAGGAGGTAAAAAATAGCTCCACCAACAGAAAAAAAGGGGGCGTGAACCGGGCCAGAGGATTCTATACTGCTGCCCGTAGGACCGCCTGCCCAAATGCTGCGTCCGTAGCTTTTGTGACGTCCAACTTATAAAATTTAGTAAACGTATGTACGGAAGACCAGGTTGTCGCTTCGCAAACCTGTACCATAGAGATCTGATGGTGTGCCGCCCAAGAGGCACTCATGGCCCTCGTAGAATGGGCCTTAACTGATAAGGGAGGTGGAACGCGCTTCAGACCATAGGCCTGAAAAGTCAGCTGCTTAATCCACCTAGCCAAGGAAGACTTGGCAGCCGGCTGACCCTTCTTGGGGCCATCCGGGAGAACGAAAAGCACATCTGTTTTCCGAATCTTTTCTGTAGCCTTGAGATAGACCCTCATGGCTCGAACCACGTCCAAAGTATGAAGCAGTCTTTTCTCTCTGGACTGGGGAGTAGGAAAGAAGGATGGTAGGACTAGGTCCTGATTCAAGTGAAAACTGGATATGACCTTAGGAAGGAAAGAAGGTTGAGTCCGCAGAACCACTCTGTCCTTATGCAGAATAAGGTATGGCTCCCTGCATGACAAGGCTGCCAGCTCGGAAACCCTTCTGGCCGAAGCCAAAGCCACCAAGAAAACCAACTTTCGGGTTAGTAGCACAAGAGGGATTTCTGTCAGAGGTTCAAACGGCTGCTTTTGTAAAGCTGACAAGACCAGATTTAAATTCCAGGGGCAGAGGGGAGCTCTAATAGGGGGATTCACATGCAAGACCCCATGCAAGAAGGTTTTCATAAGCGAATGGGTGGCCAAAGGCCTTTGAAACCATATCGATAAGGCAGACACCTGCCCCTTTAGAGTACTAAGAGCCAACCCCTTGTCAACGCCAACCTGGAGGAATCGCAAGATCCTGTCAATAAAAAACTTGCGAGGATGCCCTCCTTGAGACTCGGACCACTCCACATAGGTCCTCTAGACTCTGTAATAGATATTTCTAGAGACTGGCTTACTAGCCTGAATTAACGTAGATATGACTTGGGCTGAGAGGCCTCTGCCCTTAAGAATTAGGGATTCAGCCGCCAAGCCATCAAATTTAGCTGCTGTGAAGCAGGGTGGTAGATCGGGCCCTGAGACAGCAGATCTGGGCGCAGGGGGAGTGGCCACGGTGCCCCTACTGACATCCTCACGATGAGTGCGTACCAAGCCCTCCTGGGCCAGGCTGGGGCCACCAGGATCACAGGCCTGCGCTCCACCCTGATCCTCCGTAGAAGGCGGGGAATCATCTGTAGTGGAGGGAACGCATACAGGAGAGAAAACTGGTGCCAGGGGCAAACCAACGCATCGGTCCCGTAGGCCGAGGGGTCCCTGGCTCGGGATACGAATTTGTCCAATTTCTTGTTGAATCTTGTTGCCATGATGTCCACATCGGGAACTCCGAATCTTTGGCAAATCTCTTGGAATACCTGGGGGTGAAGAGACCACTCTCCCGGGAGTAACTGTTGACGACTCAAAAATCTGCTTGAGAATTGTCTATCCCTGGGATGAACACTGCTGAGATGCAGGGTACATGGGCTTCGGCCCATGAGAAAATCAGGTTTACTTCCCTTTGAGCCGCTAGGCTCCTTGTGCCCCCCTGGTGGTTTATGTATGCCACCGCCGTGGCATTGTCGGACTGTATCCTTACTGGCAGACCCTGCAGGGGGAGAGTCCAGGCGACCAGGGCCAACCGAGCAGCTCTGATCTCTAGGACATTGATGGGAAGCAGACTTTCTGCCTCTGACCACTGTCCCTGCTGGGTCCGTTTTCCTAAGATTGCCCCCCAACCTGTTAGGCTGGCATCTGTGGTTACTATTTTCCACGTGATGGGGCAAAAGGTTTTCCCTTTTGACAATTTTTGAGGGACCAGCCACCAGTACAGGCTGCGCCTGACTCCTGGGGAAAGACCTAATGGACGGTCTAATGCCTGTATGGACTTGTTCCAAGCAGAGAGAATAGCTGCCTGGAGAACTCTGGTATGGATCTGGGCATAGGGCACTGCTTCGAAGGCGGCTACCATCTTTCCCAGCAGTCGCATGCATAGGCGAATAGTCGGCCTCTTTTTGCCTAGGACTATTTGAATTGTTTGAGTCAATGACCTGATCCTTTCTTGAGGTAAAAATATCCTCTGGCATTCTGTATCTAACCGAAAGCCTAGATATTCCAACTGTCTTGTGGGTTGCAACCTCGATTTTCCTTGGTTCACAATCCACCCGAACTCTTCTAGATGCCGCACTGTGCGGACTACTGCATGATTGAGGTTGGAAGCTGATCTGTCGATAACCAGGAGATCGTCCAGGTATGCCAGGACCAAAATGCCTTCTGTCCTTAGGACGGCTAGCACCGGGGCTAACACCTTTGTGAATACCCGCGGAGCTGTTGCCAACCCGAAAGGGAGGGCTACGAACTGGAAATGACTTTGATCTATCATAAAACGAAGAAACTTGTGATGTGCTGGGTAGATCGGCACGTGCAGATACGCATCCTTTATGTCTATAGATGCTAGGAAGTCGCCTTGATGCAGGCTGGCTGTCACTGAACGTATGGAATCCATACGAAAGGTCTGAATCCTTAGAAAGCGATTTAGGCGTTTGAGGTCTAGGATAGGCCTGACGTCGCTATTTCTTGGGTTGGTACTACAATTACTCCTTGGAGCAAGAGGCGATCCAACGCCTTTGCGAGAGAGGCCCTCTTTAACGGGTCGCTTGGAAGACTTGACCCCTGAAAATGAGGAGGGGGGATTTCTCGAAACTCTAGCTTGTAGCCCGTGGCTACCACGGACCGAACCCAAGAGTCGGGAATTCTGGCCTTCCAGACTTCGGAGAAAAACTGAAGTCTTCCCCCCACCCAAGAGAGTGGGGGCGCCCCTTCATGAATCTGACTTGATGACTGGTTTAGCCGGCTTGCGAGACCAGGGCCTCTTGTTTGCCGCGGCTTGTCCCTGTGGGCGGCTATTAACTGCTGAACGCCCGGGAGGCCGTCGATACTGACGGGAAGTTGAAGGGGCCGAGCCTGGAAAGGCCTGTCGTTTAAACGCGGGCCCACGCGGTCTTTCCTTGACCGGTAAGGAAGAACTTTTACCACTTGATATGGTGTGGATATATTTATCTAGGTCTTCCCCGAATAGTCTTCCCCCATGAAAGGGAAATCCTGCTAAAAGCTTTTTGCTGCTGACCAGTTCTTTAGCCACGAAGACGACGCATGTGAACCACCAGCAGAGATAACCGGGATGCCTGTTGGATGGAGTCCTTAATAGCATCTACTGCACATCAGAGAGCCCTAGGGAAATCTGCTAATTCACGAGTTTGCTGAGCCGGCATGTCCTTTAACATCTGTTTAGCCTGATCCTTTAAGGCCTGACAAACACCAATGGCTGCCACCACTGGCTGAACCATGGCACCTACTGTGGTGAAAGAAGCCTTCAGTAGGGTCTCTAATTTTTTGTCGACCGGATCCTTGAACAACTGGACATTTTCAACCGGACAGGTCAGGGATTTATTCACGCAGGAAATGGCTGCGTCCACTGTGGGGAGTGCCCATTTCTTTAAAAATTCCTCTTCCATAGGATAGAGAATAGAGAACCTCTTAGGAGGGATAAAAATCCTATCAGGTCGAGCCCACTCCTGGTAAATCACGCTCCGCAGAAGGGGGTGAATCGGAAAAGACACACAAGTTAATGGAGCCTTTAAAGAACCCAATGAGGATACCTCCGGGGCTACTAGTTCTAGCACTGGAAGTTTAAAAGCAGTGCGAACTATATCGGTCAAAGACTGGATCCACAGGCTCTCCGCTTGAGAGGCCGAAAAATATTCATCTACAGTGGACCCTCCATGTCTGAACCTTCGGGACTTGGGTCTGCTTGATCCCCTTGTGGGTCCCGTTCCTCCGAAGAGGAGACCTCCGCATCTGAAAACACCAAACTAGGTGAGGGGGATCTAGCCCGCTTGCTACTTGGCAAAGGGCGGGCAAACAAAGCAGTTAACCTTTTCTCTAGCCCACCCAGGGTGGTCGCTAGCATTTCTTCCGTTACGTAAACGGGAATGGGTGGATCGGGGGCCGCCTCTGCCCCCAGCACCCCCAATGGCTCTTGTACTATGCCACTCGGTGGTCTAACTGGCGAGGGTGGGGCCGTTGAAGCCTGGCCCAAATCCTCTGACCCCGATGGAGACCCCTTTTGTTTCTTGGCACCTTTTGCAGCCTTGGCTGGTCCTGATGCCTTTGGAGCCATTGCACCCCTCTAGCCAACACCTGACTGTTGTAGCTAGGAGTAATTAATATGAGAACAGGCTGAGGAAAACGAAAAAAAATGTTTTTTTTTTTTTTTACCCGCCTGGGAGGTGGCAATACTGAGGAAAACCTGTGAGTATTGCAACACCAATGCCCGTTAGCCGGAGTCCAAGGTTGACTCAGATACTGCTGGATCTAAGGCTGAGTCCCTTTAAGCAAAAAAACTTTTTTTTTTTTTTTCTCTGGTCAATAGTGGAACTAAGTCCTAGACCTGAAGATCCACAAACCGCCACTGGGTGTCACTGTGGCCAAAAGACCCAGCTGCACGCTCTGTATCCTTTCTTCCCCTGCCTCCTGGAGGGAAAGACCAGCCAGAGAAAAGGTTTCCTTTAAACAGACCCTGACGCTGCTGGCCCGCCCCCCCGACGCACGCTGACGCTATAAAAGGCGGCGTGCACGCGCGCGCACGCGCACACGCGCGCGCACCCCCCCCACGCTGAAAACCACATGGAGGAAGCAGAGCAGAGGAAACAACACGGACCAGCACCAGGCAGCACCAACAGACACCAGGTAAGCACTAATCTTATTGTAGTGCACACACAGAGAGGAAGCTGTCCCCATGGGCTTCCTAAGAAACAGGAGTTTTCACCAGCAATTTCCTCTTTAAAACACGTGGGGTTGCAGTATCAATGCTAACAGGCAGACCTGGGGTGAGTAGCAAATATATATCTTACACAAGTATACATATATCTACATGTTATCTGGGTAAACATTAGTACATCCCATCCTGCCTCAAAAGACATAGTGGAGATAGTGGCTGATGCACAAGCATACTATTAGCCAACCCAGAACCCCCAGGGGGATACCTACTGTCGAACCAAGTCCCGCAGGTTCCCTCTTACCTGCTCCACGCCGCAGGGTATTGCAAAATGCAAGAGGCCCAATCTTCCCCCATCTCCGTGGGTATTGTCTTGGACCTTCAGGGACCGGGGTCCTGTGTTAAGGAACCCACACCCCTGGACCTATATAGCATCCTGGCATCAGTAGCGTTTAGTCCTGGAAGAGACTAAGGCACTGGAGCCCAGAATCCAGCCCTCCAAGGAGAGGCATTATAGGCAAAACCCCACTCCAGCAGGGCCCGGGTACCGTACACCTTGGCTTTGAAGCACTTTGGACGGATCCGGCTAGCTATCCTGGGTCCCGAGACCTCCGAGGGACAGCTAGACGTGACCAACACCTAAGACACTGGCGAAAAAACTAAAGCACTCCCAGTGGGAGGGGGTTATATAGGGAGGAACTTCCTGTGAAGTTGATTACACCAGTGTCCATCACCTGAAGGTACCCATATAACCCAAGTGTAATGGCTATGCGCTCTGTGTCCCGTGATGTACGATAAAGAAATAGGCTTCTTCCGACCGACGTAACTTTCCTACGCCGGCGTATCGTTGGCGCATATTTACGTTGGACGCATGTGGAAGTTTAGATTCAGATATGCAAATGAGGGAGATACGCCGATTCACGAGGGTTACGTCCGGCGTAAAGTTATTCCCCATATAGGAGGCGCAACACATGCAAAGGTATGGACCAGGGAACAGCCGTCAAAATTGACGTTGTTTACGTTGTACGTGAATAGGGCTGGGCGTAGGTTACGTTCACGTCGTAGGCAGTGACTTGACGTATCTTACGTAGTTATTTTGACGTGGTTGTGAGCATGCGCACTGGGATACCTCCAAGTTACGACGCATGTGCCGTTCGGTTTAAGTACTTGGATGATGCCCGGCACATCATTTGCAAGGGGTCACGCTTCATTACCATGCATCACGCCCACTTCCAGCCCACTTTGACTGACGTCAGCGAATATACGCTACGCCGGCGCAACGTTGGGCGCATTTGCTTTGTGGATTTCATACTCGCCTCTCAGCGTTGCGCCGGCGTAGCGTAAAGAAGATACGCTACGGCGGCATAAAGATGCGCCGATGGCTGTGAATCCGGTCCATAGTATCATTCTGTATATCAGATCACTCTCTGCGGTAGTCGATTGATCGGTGGGGAGCTCAGGAATTGATACGCTGATCGGAGATCTTCCTCATATAGAAAACTCTTCTGCCTGAATATTCTAAGCCGAGTGTCGGGATATTTTCTCTCCTGGTCGAATGTACATAAAGATTTACTCTTAGAATCGAATGTTACATTTCCCCTGCAAGAGGCGACAAGTAAACATTCCCCCTCCCCCATTACAGACATAACAGGATTATTTGTGACTTCCTTGTGACACATTTTTATAACTAGCGCCCCCCGGAGGGCGCCGAGGAGAACCAGAATCTCTGAAGCTGGTAAATAGAAATCAGGAAATGCCTCGCCCTCCAGGTGGTGGTCGGCAAGCGGCTCTTACCTGGAAGGCAGGATTGGCGCGGCTCTTACCCGGAAGGCAGGATTGGCGCGGCTCTTACCCGGAAGGCAGGATTGGCGCGGCTCTTACCCGGAAGGCAGGATTGGCGCGGCGGCTCTTACCCGGAAGGCGGGATTGGCGCGGCGGCTCTTACCCGGAAGGTGGGATTGGCGCGGCTCTTACCCTGAAGGTGGGATTGGCACGGTTCTTACCTGGAAGGCGGGATTGGCACGGTTCTTACCCGGAAGGTGGGATTGGCGCGGTTCTTACCCCGAAGGTGAGATTGGCGCGGTTCTTACCCCGAAGGTGAGATTGGCGCGGTTCTTACCCCGAAGGTGGGATTGGCACAGCTCTTACCCGGAAGGTGGGATTGGCGCGGCGGCTCTTACCCGGAAGGTGGGATTGGCGCGGCTCTTACCCTGAAGGTGGGATTGGCACGGTTCTTACCCGGAAGGCGGGATTGGCACGGTTCTTACCCTGAAGGTGGGATTGGCGCGGTTCTTACCCTGAAGGTGGGATTGGCGCGGTTCTTACCCCGAAGGTGGGATTGGCGTGGCTCTTACCCGGAAGGTGGGATTGGCACAGCTCTTACCCAGAAGGTGGGATTGGCGCGGCTCTTACCCGGAAGGTGGGATTGGCGCGGCTCTTACCCGGAAGGTGGGATTGGCACAGCTCTTACCCAGAAGGTGGGATTGGCGCGGCTCTTACCCGGAAGGTGGGATTGGCGCGGCTCTTACCCGGAAGGTGGGATTGGCGCGGCTCTTACCCGGAAGGTGGGATTGGCGCGGCTCTTACCCGGAAGGTGGGATTGGCGCGGCTCTTACCCGGAAGGTGGGATTGGCGCGGCTCTTACCCGGAAGGTGGGATTGGCGCGGCTCTTACCCGGAAGGTGGGATTGGCGCGGCTCTTACCCGGAAGGTGGGATTGGCGCGGCTCTTACCCGGAAGGTGGGATTGGCGCGGCTCTTACCCGGAAGGTGGGATTGGCGCGGCTCTTACCCGGAAGGTGGGATTGGCGCGGCTCTTACCCGGAAGGCGGGATTGGCACGGTTCTCCAGCAGTGCTCGGGTGGCTCCCAGGCACAGGTTGGAAGCGGCGATGTGCAGTGCCGTCCCGAAATCAAAGTCGCTGCAGGTGGCGTCCACATCTGAAAGAGGAAGAGGAAAGTTACCGCGAGATCGGACATCGCTTCACACAGAAAATACAACATGGACTCCATGGTGGGAAATCAGCGGAGAGTCAACCGGGCACAGAGAACATTCCTCCCTGAAGTGCAAACATGCAGAGAGCCAAACCCCCTCCCCCCCCAATATTCCCCACACAGCGCACTGAAAATCTTCGTTCTTTTTCTAATATTTGCAACATTATTAAAGCGAAAAAACACATTCTGCTGAAATACCTGCCTTCATTCCAGAGCTGCCCCCCCAGTTTTTTTTATTTTCACAAGATGCCGCCAGTCTTTTGACCTATCAGCGCCCATCAGTGATGCCAGCCAGTGCCACCTGGTGTTTTTTAGTGATGCCAGTCAATGCTACCTATCAGTGCCCATCAGTATTGCCAGTCAGTATCAGTGCCCAGCGATGCCAGTCAGTGCCACCTGATAGGAGGCACTGACTGGCATCACTGATGGGGCATCACTAACGATCAGTGCCCGATTACCTGTAGAGGTCTCCTCAGGGAGGAAATGGCGCTGATTGGCTCTCTTCTCCTCTCATGCTGTCAATGTGAGGCCAATAAACGGCATCTCCTTGTTTACATGCGATGGGCTGTGATTGGACACCGCTGATCACACGGGTAAAGAGCCACAGCGGTTTACAGAGATCGGCGTCACCGCCTGTCCCAGGGACACAGAGCCCCCGCAGGAGCGCGATCACCAGAGACTGAGTGACATCATCTGACGCCGCCCAAAAATGAGAGAAGCCCGCCCACCGCCATTTCCCTACAATATACACTGAAGAAATGACACTTTGTATCTCCAATGTTGTGTAGTGAGTGTACATGGGGGGAGGGGTGTACACAGGGGGGAGGGGTCTTGTGTAGTGAGTGTACATGGGGGGGAGGGGTGTACACAGGGGGGAAGGTGTTACACAGGGGGGAGGAGTGTACATGGGGGGAGGGGTTTACACAGGGGGGAAGGGTTACACAGGGGGAGGGGTGTACATGGGGGAGGGGGTGTACACAGGGGGAGGGGTCTTTGTATCTACAATGTTGTGTAGTTGAGTGTACATGGGGGGGGGGTGTACACAGGGGGGGGGAAGGGTTACACAGGGGGGAGGAGTGTACATAGTGGGGGAGGGGTGTACACAGGAGAGGGGTCTTCGTATCTACAATGTTTGTGTAGTGAGTGTACATGGGGGGGAGGGTGTACACAAGGGGGGAGGGGTCTTTGTATCTCCAATGTTGTGTAGTGAGTTGTACATGGGGGGAGGGTGTCTTGTGTAGTGAGTGTACATGGGGGGGAGGGGTCTTGTGTAGTGAGTGTACATGGGGGGAGGGTCTTGTTTAGTGAGTGTACATGGGGGGAGGGGTGTACACAGGGGGAAGGGGTTGTGTAGTGAGTGTATATGGGGGAGGGGTTTTGTAGTGAGTGTACATGGGGGAGGGGTTGTGTAGTGAGTGTACAGCTTGTATAACAAATAACTCAACACACAGCCATTCATGTCTAAACCGCTGGCAACAAAAGTCAGGACACCCCCTAAGGGAAAATCTCCAAATATAAGCTCCTCCCCAATACAAGCCCCCCTCATAAGCCCACCCCCTCCTATTATAAGCCCCTCATTACAAGCCCCTCCCATAAGCCCACCCTCTCCCCCTCATTACAAGCCCCTCCCCCTCATTACAAGCCCCTCCTACCTCTTGGTTTTGAAGCTTTCAGAATGACGTCTATGAGTTCGGGGACATCGAAGTAGGCGGCGTAGTGCAGGGCGTTCATGGTGGTCCAGCGGCTTCTCAGGCTTATATCGGCCCCGATGTCAATCAGGTGAGAAGCGAACTTGGCGGCCGTCTCTGCGTCCCCTGTATGGGGAGATCACATGTGAGAGAGAGCCGGGGCACTGCACCCCTCCCCCCAAACTGATAAAGTAGAATTCCAGGCAAGCTCTAACGGGAGCCCCTTTTTGGGACTAATATCTCGGATTACATGAGATGGGACATTAGTGATAGTTCAGATATCGCAGGAGGATATTACAAGTGGTTGCTTTATTCTGACCCCTCATTCCTCTGTGTAACATAGGCTGTTGAGGTGTTAATTAAGTCTTGCTTCTACAGACCTTTTCATTGTGTGATGCTAATGACACTGTTTTATGTGAAAAGTCTATTGATGATTAGATGTGGAATGTGACTTGTCAAGCTGTATGCGGACTCAGGCTGTCTGGATAATGATTAGTAATTAATCCATCTGAAGGTATATTGAAGCCCCCCCCCCCCATTGTGTGATGAGGGGGGTGGAGAGTTTGTCTCTGTGATTACTGCTTGTATAAGAAGAGTTGAGTTTACCATTAAAACATTCATTCGTTTGAAGCAGAAAGAACAGAGCCGTGTGTCTCGTCCTTATTCTGGGGAACGGATCGGGTCCAGTCTGCTGAATTGTCGGGATAAGCCGTCGTGGTTGATGGAATGGAATAGGGTTGTCCCGATACCGATACCAGTATGCCCCCGATGCCTCAATAGAATACTTGCCCCCTCCCCTGCCACAACGAAAGCCGCCGCCGCCGCATGGTTAAACAGCATGCGGGGAACATCGCAGCTTTCATTTGAATAGCTGTTTTCCCCGCCGCGCATAGACACTCCCCCTTGCTCGGGATTGGATGGGTGATCGTGATCTGTCCAATCCCGAACTAGGGGGAGTGTCTATGCGCGGCGGGGAAAACAGCTATTCAAATAAAAGCTGCGATGTTCCCCGCACGCTGTTTAACCATGCGGCGGCGGCTTCCGTTGCGGCGGCGACTAGGTATGGGGGGACATGGCTGGAGGGACATGGCTGCATATGTGAGGGACATGGCTGGAGGGACATGGCTGCATATGTGGGGGACATGGCTGGGGGGACATGGCTGCATATGTGAGGGACATGGCTGGGGGGACATGGCTGCATATGTGAGGGACATGGCTGGGGGACATGGCTGCATATGTGAGGGACATGGCTGGGGGGACATGGCTGCATATGTGAGGGACATGGCTGGAGGGACATGGCTGCATATGTGGAGGGACATGGCTGGAGGGACATGGCTGCATATGTGAGGGACATGGCTGGGGGACATGGCTGCATATGTGGGGGGACATGGCTGGGGGGACATGGCTGCATATGTGAGGGACAAGGCTGTGGGGACATGGCTGCATATGTGGGGGACATGGCTGGGGGGACATGGCTGCATATGTGGAGGGACATGGCTGGAGGGACATGGCTGCATATGTGAAGGGACATGGCTGGGGGGACATGGCTGCATATGTGGGGGGACATGGCTGGGGGGACATGGCTGCATATGTGGGGGACATGGCTGGGAGGGACATGGCTGCAAATGTGGGGGACATGGCTGAGGGACATGGCTGCATATGTGGGGGACATGGCTGGGGGGACATGGCTGCATATGTGGGGGACATGGCTGGAGGGACATGGCTGCATATGTGGGGACATGCTGGAGGGACATGGCTGCATATGTGAGGGACATGGCTGGGGGGACATGGCTGCATATGTGGGGGACATGCTGGGGGGGACATGGCTGCATATGTGGGGGACATGGCTGGAGGGACATGGCTGCATATGTGGGGGACATGGCTGGAGGACATGGCTGCATATGTGGGGGACATGGCTGGGGGGGACATATGGCTGCATATGTGAGGGACATGGCTGGGGGACATGGCTGCATATGTGGGGGACATGGCTGGGGGGACATGGCTGCATATGTGAGGGACATGGCTGGGGGGACATGGCTGCATATATGTGGGGGACATGGCTGCATATATGGGGGGGACATTTAAAAAAAGTATTGGTACTTGTACTCGGTCCTAAAAAAGTGGTATCGGGACAGCCCTAGAATGGAATATTGTAAACGGTGGTGACTGTTACACTACCCATGCTTAAAAACATCCCCCCCCCCCCCTCCTGTCTGGTTATGTGATCCCACAGCTCCAGTTCTCCTGTGTGGGTCAGCGGTGGCTGCAGGGGAGAAGAGGGAGTGCCGACAATGGCTGGGAATTTCTGGAGTTGTGACGTCACTCATCGGCTCCCGTGGTGCATGTATACAAATAAATTTTTTTCTTTAAAGCAGAGCCCCTAGAGAATGAATTGGTGGGCCTCGCATTTTTTTTTGTCGCGGTATTTGCGCAGCGGTTTTTCAGACTTTCCCCCCAAAAAAAATATTTGGAATTTTGATTAAAAGAAGAAAAAATAAAACACACAGAATGCAGAATCCAATGTTATATTTTGTAAAATATGAAGGACGACGTCACGCCGAGTAGATAGATACCCAACACGTCGCCTTTTATAATTGCGCACATTCGTGCAGCGGCGACAACCAACGCATTTTACTGCCCATTGGCGAGGCTCTAAAAGCCTTTTCCAGGTTCGAAGGAAATTTTCTAACAAAAAATAAATAAAACTTGTTACGTGAAGAAGAAAAAGTGCCAGCAAGGGGGCGGGGCTTCAGGTGGCGAATAAACGTTCCCGGTGATTGGGGGGCGGAGTCACACTAAGATTAGTTCCCTCATTACGGGGTAACCGGCCTCTGATTGGATCGGACATTAGAGATGGATCGGCGCGCTTCCATAGAAAGTATCCTTCTCACCGATCCCCTGCGCCCCCGACTTGCAGGTGTAATGGAGGAGCGTCATGTCCGTCAGTCCGTCCCGATCATTCACGTCACATCCTCTCTTCAGGATCTACACAGGAGAGGAGAAGAGTCCAATGTTACCAGAAGGAGAGAAGGAAAAAAAGAGGAGAAGAGAAAAAGGAGAAGGGGAAAAAGGAGGAAAAAAAGGAGAAGTGAAAAAAAAAAAGAGGAAAAGAGAAGAAGGAGAAGAGAGAAGGAGGGAAAAAAAAAAGAGAAGAGAAGGAGGGGAAGGGAGAAGGAAAAAAAAGAGAGAAGTGAAAAGAGAGGGAGAAGAGAAGAAAAAAAAAAGGGAGAAGGGGGAGAAGGGAAAAAGAGAAGAGAAGGAGAAGAGAAGGGGGAAAAAGGGAGAAGGAAAAAAAAAGAGAAGAGAAGCAGGGAGAAAGGGAAAAAGGAGAAGAGAAGAAGTGAAAAAAAAAGGAGAAGGAGGAAAAAAGAGAAAAGGAGAGAAGGGAGAAGAGGAGAGAAGGGAAAAGAGGAGAGAAGGGAGAAGAGGAGAGAAGGGAGAAGAGGAGAGAAGGGAGAAGAGGAGAGAAGGGAGAAGAGGAGAGAAGGGAGAAGAGGAGAGAAGGGAGAAGAGGAGAGAAGGGAGAAGAGGAGAGAAGGGAGAAGAGGATCATCTGTGATAACGGAGGGAAGTCTCAGCATCTCTTGGGAAACATCACAGGAATCTTTTCTGTTTTTTTAAATAAAGTTTTGAACTTAAACATTTTAAGCTGCACTCCCCTCCCCCCCCACTCCTCCCCCCCCCCATTCCTGTATTATTCAGCCCCCCCTCCCCCCCATACTTGTAGTATTCCCCCCCCCTCCCCCCATACTTGTAGTATTCCCCCCCCCCCCCATACTTGTAGTATTCCCCCCCCCCTCCCCCCCATACTTGTAGTATATTCCCCCCCCCCCATACTTGTAGTATATTCCCCCCTCCCCCCATACTTGTAGTATTCTCCCCCCCCCCCCCCCCCATACTTGTAGTATATTCCCGCCCTCCCCCCAACGTGTAGTATTCTCCCCCCCCCTCCCCCCCATACTTGTAGTATCCTCTCCCCCCCCACCCCCCATACTTGTAGTAGTCTCCCCCCCCCATACTTGTAGTATTCCCCCCCCTCCCCCCATACTTGTAGTATTCTCCCCCCCCTCCCCCCATACTTGAGTATTCTCCCCCCCCCCATACTTGTAGTATATTCCCCCCTCCCCCCATACTTGTAGTATTCTCCCCCCCCCCATACTTGTAGTATCCCCCCCCCCTCCCCCCATACTTGTAGTATTCTCCCCCCCCCCATACTTGTAGTATATTCCCCCCTCCCCCCATACTTGTAGTATTCTCCCCCCCCCCATACTTGTAGTATTCTCCCCCCCATACTTGTAGTATTCTCCCCCCCCCCCTACTTGTAGTATTCTCCCCCCCCCCATACTTGTAGTATTCTCCCCCCCATACTTGTAGTATTCTCCCCCCCCCCCCCCATACTTGTAGTAATTCCCCCCTCCCCCCATACTTGTAGTATTCCCCCCCCCCCCCCCCATACTTGTAGTATTCTCCCCCCCCATACTTGTAGTATTCCCCCCCCCCATACTTGTAGTATTCCCCCCCACCCCCCTCCCCCCCCATACTTGTAGTATTCTCCCCCCCCACCACCCCCTCCCCCCCCATACTTGTAGTATTCCCCCCCCACACCCCATACTTGTAGAATTTTCCCCCCCATACTTGTAGTATTCTCCCCCCCCCCCCATACTTGTAGTATTTCCCCCCCCCCCTCCCCCCCCCCCACATACTTGTAGTATTCTCCCCCCCCCCCATACTTGTAGTATTCTCCCCCCCCCCCCCCCCTATACTTGTAGTAATGTATTGTGATACTTGCATAACTCCTCCCACTGCATACCTCAGGATTGGGGGCCCTGGAGTGGACTACCAAATTGGAGGGGGGGGGCTGTAATGTTTTCTATGTCCCGCCCCTTGTTGGCTCCTCCCACCAGCCATGATCTGCCTGCATTGCATAGATCAGGGGTCTCAAACTGGCGGCCCATCATGCCTCTGCCTGTGGGAGGAGCCATGCGTGTAACCATCAGCCTTGCAACGCCTCATGGGACTTGTACTTTCGAAACAGCTGGAGGGCCGCCATTTGGAGACCCCCCCCGACATGGAGAATCGCAGAGACCCCGCTGGAAATTAAATAAAGATTTTATTTTAGAAATGTGTAAATTCTCATCAATAATAAGGGGAGGGGGAGGGGGAGGGGGCGGTACCTCGTGTCCGATGACGTCGATGTTCTGCTGGACCTGGGGGACCCATTGCCTCAATATAGCGAAGAGTTCCGAGACCGAGGTGTCCGGGTCCAACAAGATCTCCCGACACGCGGCGTCAGAGGGGTCAAAGAAGGAAAATTCTACGGGGGGGGGGGGAAAAACACAAAATAAAGTCCCACCAATCAGAGGGCAGCAATGTATCTACATGTATAGAAACAGAAGGGAGGGAGGCGTGGCCAAACCTGAGAATATTAACCCCTTCACATCCAAGGGGAAAATTATATATATATAAAAATAAACAAAAATAATATAAAATATATAATAATAATAATAATGATGATGAAAAAAATAGGAATTTCAATCGGTGAGAATAAATACAGAAGGATTAAAAAATTAATTGTTTATTATAAATCATTCAAATTAATTTGGTGAAGGAAATATTCTCAACAGATACATATATATCTTATTGAGACCCGTCACCCAATTGGCTGAAAGGAGAGGCAATCCCATTGGATGCCGAGGAGGGGGGAGGAGACGTACGGCGGAAGGCACTGTGATGCAGAAGGAGGAGGAGAAGCGATAGAAGCCGCCGCCCATCTGCACCCTACACAGGACAAGTGCTGGGCTGGATGACTGACTGCAAGAGCCCCCCCCCCTCCGACACCGCGAGACCCCCCCCCCCCCGACGCTGCAAGAGCCCCCCGATGCAGCAGGCCCCCTGACGCTAGGAACTCCCCCCCCGACGCTGCGAGAACCCCCCCCCCCCCCCCCGACGCTGCAAGAGCCCCCCCGACACTGCAAGAGCCCCCCCGACACTGCAAGAGCCCCCCCCCCCCCAACACTGCGTGATTCTCCCACCCGATGCTGCAAGAACCCCCCCTCCCCGAAGCTGCGAGACCCCCCCTCACTATGCAGTAAGAGACCCCCCCCGACGCTGCGAGAACCCCCCCCGACGCTGCAAGAGCCCCCCAACGCTGCGAGACTCCCCCGCCGATGCTGCGAGACCCCCCCCCCCCCGACGCTGCAAGAGCCCCCCACGCTGCGAGACTCCCCGCCGATGCTGCGAGAGACCCCCCCCCCCCCCCGACGCTGCAAGACCCCCCAACGCTGCGAGACTCCCCCGCCGATGCATGGCGAGACCCCCCCCCCCCCCGACGCTGCAAGAGCCCCCCCAACGCTGCGAGACTCCACCCGCCGCCGATGCTGCGAGACCCCCCCCCCCTCGACGCTGCAAGAGCCCCCCAACGCTGCGAGACTCCCCCGCCGATGCTGCGAGACCCCCCCCCCCCCCCCGACGCTGCAAGAACCCCCCAACTGCTGCGAGACTCCCCCGCCGATGCTGCGAGACCCCCCCCCCCCCGACGCTGCAAGAGCCCCCCAACGCTGCGAGACTCCCCCGCCGATGCTGCGAGACCCCCCCCCCCCCGACGCTGCAAGAGCCCCCCAACGCTGCGAGACCTCCCCCCGCCGATGCTGCGAGACCCCCCCCCCCCCCGACGCTGCAAGAGCCCCCCAACGCTGCGAGACTCCCCCGCCGATGCTGCGAGAACCCCCCCCCCCCGACGCTGCAAGAGCCCCCCCCAACCCTGCGAGACTCCCCCGCCGATGCTGCGAGACCCCCCCCCCCCCGACCTACAAGAGCCCCCCAACGCTGCGAGACTCCCCCCGCCGATGCTGCGAGAACCCCCCCCTCGACGCTGCAAGAGCCCCCCCGACGCTGCGAGAGTCCCCCCGCCCCCACGCTGTGAGACCCCCCCCTTGCTACTGCCAGAACCCCCCCCCCCCAAAAAAAAACACAGACACACACACCCCTAACCACCACTGTATCTCAAGCTCCACATGCGTTTCATGAGTGAGATATTCTGAGAAGAAATCACTTCCATCCCAACGCGTTTTTTAATACCCGATTCTTCCTCAGGGAAATGAGAATTTATAGAAAGTGAAAAATAAATAAAAAGGCAGAATATCACGAGAGAGAGAGAGAGAGAGAGAAAGAGAGGGGGGGAGAGAGAGGAGAGAAAGAGAGAGAGAGTGAGTGTGAGAGAAGAAAGAGAGAGAGAGAGAGAGAGAGAGGGGGGAGAGAAGAGAGAGGAGAGGAGAAGAGGAGAAGGAGAGAGAGAGAGAGGGGAGGGGGGAGAGAGAGAGGAGAGAAGGGGAGAAGAAAAGAGAAGAGAGGGGGGGGAGAGAGGAGAGAGAGAGAGGGAGAGAGGAGAGAAAGAGGGGAGGGAGGGTAGAGAGAGAGAGAGAGAGGGGGAGAGAGAGGAGAGAGGAGAGAGAGAGAGAAGAAGAGAGAGGAAAGAGAGAGAGAGAGAGAGAGAAGAGAGTGAGAGGGGATGTGGGAGAGAGTTGAGAGAGAGAGTGGAGAAGATGGGAGGTTTTCGGAGTTTGGTTGAGAGAGTATTTGATGTTTCTTGGCTCTGTTTTTTTTTTTTGGTGGTTATCTTCTTTGTTCTTGGTTTTTGTCTCGCTTTTTCTCTAGCGCGTTTTATGTTTCTCTTTCTGCTTGTGTTTTGGTTTCTGATGTGGTTTATTTTTCTCTCTCTTTTTGTTTTTTTCGTCGTTTCTTTTTTCGTCTTTCTCTCTTTGTCTCTTTCGGATCTGTCTTGCTTGTTTCTTTGTTTCTTTTCTCTTTCTTCTTTTTTTCTCTCGTCTCTGCGTTTGTTGAGCTCTTCTCTCTCTGCATTCGTTTTGTTTCTTTTTGTTCTTCTCGTTTCTTGTGCTCTCCCTTTTTCGTTCTTTTGAGTCTTTTCTCTCTCTTCTTTTTCTCCTCTTTGTCGTTGCTGTTTTTTCTTGCTCTCTCTGTTTGTTTCTTTCTGTGTCTCTCGTTTTCGGCTTGGTCTTTTCGGTTTCTCTTGTTTTTCTTTCTTTGGTTCCTTTCTCTCTCGCTTCGTCGTTCTAGTTTTCGCTTTCTCTCTGTTGTTCTTTTTGGTTTCTCTCTGGGTTTTTCTCTTTCTGATCTGTTTTTTTTTCTCTCTTTTCTTCTCTTTTTTTTTGTTCTCTCTGTTTCTTCTTTTTATCTCTTTTTCTTGTTTTTTTGTTTGTTCTCTGCTCTCTCTTGTTCCTCTTCCTGCTCTCTTGACCTTTTTTTCTCTCTCTCCCTTCCCGTTTCTTGCGTTTGTGTGGGTCTCTCTCTTCTCTTTTTTTTCTTTCTCTTCTCGCGTCGTGTCTTTCTCTGTTTGCGGCGTCGCTCTCGTTCTCTCCCTTCTCCCTTTTTGATTTTTTCTGCTACTCTTCGTTCTCTCTCTCCCCTCTCTTCTCTTTCTGCTTCTCCTCTCGCTCTTCTGATCCCTCTCTCGTCTCTCCTTCTCTCTCTCTTTTGTGTCTTTTGTGTCTCTCGTACTCTGCTCTGTTCTCGCCGTCTCTCTTCTTCTTCTCTCTTCTCTCCGTCTTCTGTTTCTCGCTCTTGTTTAGCTGTCTCTCTCTTCTCTTCTCTCCCCGTGTTTCTTTTTTCGTGTTCTTTTTGCTCGGCTGTTCTCTCGCTCTTTCTCTCTCTTGCGCTGTTTTCTTCTCTTTCTCGGCTTTTTTCTTTTTTTTTGTTTCATGCTCTCTCATCTCTCGTCTACTTTTTTTCTCTTCTCTTCCTCTTCTCTTTTGGGGCTCTCCGGGTTTTTCTTCGTTTCTACTTTTCTTGCTCGTCTCTCTGCTCTCTCTCTCTTCTGCGTTTGGTCTCCTCTCTCCCGTCCCTTTTCTCCTGTTTCTCTCTCTCCTCTTCTCCTCTCTCTCTGTTTCCTTTCTTTTCTCTCTCTCTCTGCTCCGTCTTTTTGTTCTCTGTCTCCTCGGTCTCTCTTTCTCTTCGCTCTCCTTTCCCTGTTCTCTCTCCTCTCTCTCTCTCTTTGTCTTTCCCTCTCTTTTTTCTTCTCGTCTCTCTCGCTCTCTGTTTGGATCTCTTGCCTCTCGCGCTCCTCGCTCCTCTCTTTTTCTCTCTCTCTCCTTTTGTTCTCTCTCGCCTCGCGTCGCTTCTCTCGTCGCTCTGTTTTTTGTTTTTTTGTTCTCTTTTTCTGTTTCTCTTCTTGTTTCTCTCTCGGTTTCTCTCTTTATTTTGTTCTGTCTTTTTCCTCCTCTCCTCTCTCCTCTCCTCTTCCTCTTCCCCTTCTCTCTCTCTCTGGGCTCACTCTTTTCCGCCCTCTCTCTCTCTCTCTCTTTTTCTCTTCTCTCTTCTTCTCTCTTTCTTCTCTCGCGGTTTTTTCCTTTGTCTGTATCTCTCTATTCTCTCTCTCTCTCCCGTCTCT